>JAODUE010002799.1:0-11542 GCA_027564755.1 Amblyopsis hoosieri
AACTGTCATTATAGCTGCAATATTCACAACCTCTCTGCTATGGATTTAACCATGTACAACTACAATTAAGTCACTAAAAATAAAAACTGTCACATTTCCGTCGGGTTTCCTGTCTTATCTCCTCCTGATCATTTAACCCACTTTATAGACTGTGGCGGGTGCTAATTTCCCACCCTGGTCGCTATCGGGAAACGAGGCGCTGAACAAGATGATATGCCATGCGTTAATTTGTGTAGGATAACATGTTTATCAATAACTAAACAGAACAAACACAACATTTAGATAAATCAACATATTGATGAGGTGTATTTCATTGTGACTTTTAAGCAAGATTTTATGTGTACCAATGTAACTTCTTTCCTCCAGATTCTGTAAGGTCATACAAGAAGCAAATGCGTATTGGCCGGTTCAATGAGGAAGAAATGGCCAAGAAAGAAGCTATACTTGCAGAACAGGAGGCAGAAGAAAAAACTGCTGCTGATGCCATTACAGTTGGCAGTCGTTGCCAAGTGCAGGTTACTGGGCAACCAAGCAAGATTGGCACAGTCATGTATGTTGGTAAGTGATGGCCCATTGCTTTGTGTCACACATGCGCGTGCATGATGAATGAAGCTGATGAATTGTAATTGTACATTCAAACTAAAAACATTGTCAAAATTTTACGTTTTGAGTCACCGGCCAAGGTGGATGGTAGATCAAAAAAGGTACAAACATGTCTGTGGACGTGTCGACTATTTCTGTATACGAGCCCATATGCGAGTGCCACTTCTGAATTTGTGATATTTTTAACGACATATTTTTCATGCAAAATAAACTATTTCACAAGTAGGTTAAGTTATTTGCTAAAATAAAAGTCCCATAAATTCCGCCCTTGCTCTCTGATTGGCTATTTCTGCTTTTTTGTTACGGAATGATGAGATGGTTGGTTTAGGAGATCTCGGAGAGCCAATCCGAGAGAGTAGGTGTGGGTCTTCACAGATAATGTGTGTCAAACTCAACACAGGCAACAGCGGTAGAGAGAAACTCGCACTCAAGATTTATATGCCTATTATAATTCAAACATTTACCCGCCAGTGTGGCGAACATCACTGTTTTTGTTGCAGGTACAACAGATTTTAAGCCAGGTCATTGGGTGGGTGTGAAGTATGATGAACCCTTAGGAAAAAATGACGGAAGGTAACACTCTTCTTATAGGTTTTGCATAATTTTTAAATCTTTCCTGAATAAGTTATATTGTCACAACTTACCTTGTTGTGTTCTGTTTCCACAGTGTCAATGGAAAGAAGTACTTTCAATGTGAGAACAAATATGGTGCATTTGTGAAGCCCCTAAATGTTATAGTAGGGGACTTTCCTGAAGAAGATTATGGTTTGGATGAAATATAGGAAGGACTAGGATGTCAATGAGTCAAATTTATTTTTCTGTTTCCTGCCCTGAAATCTCAACTGTGACCTCCACTGTTGTCAATTTAACAAACAGAGGTGAGAGAAGAAGCAGTTTGTATTACTGTAAAATATTATTTTGGACTTAAGCAGAATCAGAAGATAATTTAGCATCGTTTTCTCTGTGCAACACGGTCACAAAACTATGTTGTGTGTTGGGAATAATATTTTGCAGAAGGTACAAAGAAAATCTGAGACCAACAAAGATTAGGCTAAAAACATATAGTTTTGGCCTCTTAACCTTGCATAATGGAGTTTTGAAAATGTTCAAACACTCTATTCAGTTATATGCACTTTCCAGTAGCAGTTGTTTCCAACTGAATTGAAAATAGTCATGATTGTCTCAAAATAGGAGTTCATTCTCATATCCATATCGATACCAACAATAATTATTTCTGTTTTCTATTGGCGGACTGTAAGTTTATTTGTAAATTGTTTCATATTGTTATTTACATCTTTGAGACTGAAAGAAAAATGGTTGCAACTGTTCTAATGTATTCAGTGTGTAGTATATAGAAGATGTGGACATATTTAGGTTGATGATGTAGAAACATCTTTTCCACTTTGTCATAGTTTAATTCTGGCCACTGGGGGGGCTTCACACATGTATTGCAATTCCAGTGGGTTATATGCATGTTTACACCTGTGTTTGGAGTCATTCTTTATGAAGCCAGAGGAAGCTGCTCACCTGCCATAAACATTGGAAGTAGCTAGATAAACACAGGGCACCTGTACATTTAATCAGTTTAAATGTTAGTTTGTCAAATTGAAGTAGACTGCGAGTGGTATATCTATTCAATGTAATTGAATGATGCCAGTGACTGTCGCTGCACACTACCATTTTTATTTTTCATTCTACGTCTGGAATGTCTTAGCCCTGCAGTTGAAACAAAACAATCTCTATTAACTCTACCCCAAACAGCTCTCAAAATCACAGAGTAACCTACACCATGCCACGCTTTCAACAGTTTTATTAGGCATGGTGAAACATTTTGAATACTAAACAGTTTTTTTTTTTTATTTCCAGTATGCCTTTGAAATGTAATTTGTTTTCACTCTAAATGCATTGTCTACATTTACACTACACTTAAGTGCCAGTGTATTTATGTGCCACCAAAGAATAAAAGTCACTTGCCAGTTTGATTTGTATACTACTACTTTGAGTCTTACAATTGAATAATTTGGCTTACCGAATATGATCTAACATGAGTACAGTGTTATTGTGGAGCAGATAAGGGTTAGGCAGTCAGTGCAACCCTGTGGCTTGAACCCATGACCTCCCAGCTGGGTAGAACACCCAGACCACTATATATTAATGATCCTACCCCTGTGTCTCCTAAGTATGGAGTTTTTCCACCGCCAATTACCTCAGTTGAGATCAACAGTGTCCCATCCTAACTGTAGACAAAATGGATGGTTCCCTGCTTCCCCCTCCTGAGGTTGCGGGCGGTTTTCCAGAAACCGAATTGTATTTGTCCATGGCTTCTCCGAACTTCTCCCACACCCGCTTCTGCTACGGCAGATGCTGCAGCCCTTCGGGCCAGTTGGTACTTTGCAGCCGCCTCCGGGGCCTACTTGTCTTTGTTAGTAGCCTAAATAAATAAATCTATGTAAAAAATATATAGGACTCTGTCTTTTAGGAAGTGATACTGACGATTTCCATGGGCTGTTTGGCAGTCACTCAAGGCTATGTATCCGTAATTTCCGTTAGGACGACAACGGATTGCTTTATTTACTCATTTTAAGCAGTAACATATCTTTACAGAGTCATGCATGTCAACCAAAATACCTCTCCTGTCCCAGACTTTAGTAAATAAAGGCTCGGCGAGACTACTATATGCCCTTTAATTCAGGGGTTCTCAAACTTTTCAGGTCGCGGTCCCCCAAAATAACAGTGCCAGAGACCCCACTATCCCCAGAGGTGGTAAAATAATTGCCATATTATTATTTGATAGTATTTTAATACAGGCTAGTAGTAGAATACGTCAAAGTAATGTATAAACTGTACTACTACTAACAATTGTGGCTAAACTATGCCATTGTAATCATTTAACATTTTTATTTAATTTCTGAAAATCATCTTGACCCCCTCCCCTGCGTCTCGTAAACCCCCCCACTGCCATAACTTTAATTTGTTAGGTCGCTTATGTTGTGTTCATACATTAGGTTATGGTTTCTTAACTGCTTACAGTAGGCCTAACCAGTTTATGTTCAGGAGGATTCTCCATCCAAGCCATTAGCTGAACTGGCTGGAATGTTCAAAGTTCTCATTTTACCTGTGCCACTCAAAAGAAATACTGAGCTAAATGCCAAATGTATGAACAATAACACTATACAAATTGTGCATTAATGTGACACAGATTCTCACTAAATAATTTGTCATTTGTGTTATCTAGTGTTTTATTGAGTTGTGTGTATTCTTGTTCTACAGAAATCAACCATTCCTCGCCAAAATCCTTTAAAATGATGAGATACAACATAATCGGGAAGCTGCACATTCAAAACACAGCTGCTGGAGATTTTAATCCAACAGCGGTATTATAATATCTATCAGTTTGTTTAATGTTTACAGCATTACTGCTGATCTAGTGTTAATTTATTATCTGAATATAGCCTTTGTGTGAATGCTGGGGAAAAAGGGGAGCGCCTTTTTGTAATTATTGGCAATCGGCTCAGATTGATGTGCTAATTGGATGACAGGATAAACTCGCCATTCTTTAGTTAGTCTCGCAGGTGGACGCCATGGGACAAATCATCTGCCGTTTCTCTCTCTTCCTTTTCTTTCCCGTCCAGGTAGAATATCTTATTTTGTAGGTATGGTAGGCTAGTGCTCTGATCTGGTTATGGTGTAACACAGTTTTGGGTGAAGGAGGATGTTACAGTCACAGACAAGTGTTGTCAGGGTAGTGAATACTAAAAACAGGACTAATCTCCTTTTTTTAAACTGGCAGATCTGCTCTCATTAACTAGAGGAATATTTATTTCCTGTGAAGTTTTAGTCACTTTTTGGGATAACATTCTACTGCTGTTGAATATTTCGCAATCCTTGCTGTGTTTTAAATACAGTTTTGTACAATATGCCATTAGTTTGTGGTTTGCAGGCTTCAGGCAGTGTTGGGCCTCCATACGCCTTTCTTCCTCCAGGACAACCTCGTACTGTCCCCCACTGCTCTGCTGCCATCTCCCAGGAGTCATGAAGTGAAGCTACAGATGCCACATTTGTCTCCAGCCAGCGCATGTAGCCCCTTAAGCAGAACCCCACAACTCTCACGACAGTCCAGTGAAGAGGTGGAATCTATCAACTTTGAAAGTCCTCCCGGGGCAATCCCATTGCCAAGTATCAACAAGGTGTGTTCTACTTGAAGCAACCTGCACAAACCTGCGCTGATCAGCATCTCTATAAGATAGTGTACCGAGACAAACTTTTATTTATTTTTTGTGGCAACTCCTGTAGTCATGACATATAGACCATGGAAACTGTATTGTGGGCAGTGCTCTAGATGGATGTATATCTGTCTGTCTATGGATTCCAAGCATACGTGTACATACATAGATGTTAAGATCTCTAAAAGTAGGTATTTACAGTGTATGTTGTTTTGGATGTATATTTATCTGTCTGGATTCTAAGCATGTAAACATATATATGTTAAGAGCTCTACCTATAGGTATTTACAGTGTATGTTGTTTTGGATGTATATTTGTCTGTCTATTGATTCTATAAGCATGTAAACATATAGATGTTAAGATCTCTACCAGTAGGTATTTACAGTGTAGTGCACAGAATGTTTTCAATTATTTTATGAAGGGGTTATATGTTTCAGCTATATGGGTGACTATATTATTGCATTATCACAGTGCTCATGTTAAAGCCTACCTACCGGTGACCTTATAGCCCATCCAACACATGACCCCCTGGGAACAAAGGTTTCTCAGTGGGTGTCCTACGTGTTTAAGTATAGGCCTTGGATAAGCTCATCCATGATGCAGGGGCACCGCAGCAACAACAAGGGATTTGTAATATAAGCCCCTTAGCACAGTTCTCCTTTTATGACTTGTACTAGCTGGTTCTACTAAGGCAGTAACAATGTATATGTTTTTACCCAAATGTACTTTTGACATGCATATCTTTTCTTTTTTCTATCTAATTTATTTGTATATTATTTAAGCATCTGATCTCCAATCTGTGCTTGAAAGTTGTACCATACTTTTCAAAATGTATCCGTGACTGTTAGCCTAATGATGTAAATTGAATTCACCCTGGCTTTCCCAACAGACTTGTGTACGACTGTTGTTCAAAAGGCGTCCTCCCACGAGGCAGCACAGGTTGGACCAAAGTCTGGAGAATTCGGGTACGACCTGTCCCTCTAGTGCAACAGTCCAATGGAAGACGGGTGCAAGGTACCAGTGATTGACAGCCCGGCAGAGGAACCAGAATGACGAACAGGAGCTCAACCACAGAACTGGCCCTTCAGAAAGAACTTCAGGACGATGATCTAGCTGCCATTAGGACAGAACCAACTTCAGGAGGAGACTATTAGCAAAGATCACGGAAGCAGACCTTTTTAGAGTTTGGACAAGGGACAGCCACATTCAGAGTCTTTCCTGCCGAGCCAATGAAGAAAGGGAGCAACATGGACAACAAGCGGGAGAAGGCCAAACTAGAAGAAGGGAAGCGCTGGCATTTGACGTGGGATTTCTCTGCAAACACTCTCACTCAATTGAACCTCTGTCATCCAGTCAACCTAGGTTTAACGAACAGAGTACAAGTACATTTAAATATGTATGAGCTGCTTTCTACTAATGGAAATAAACCTCTTACATGTTCTATCATGAAAATATATATTACACCAAATCGTTATTAGAATACATTGTTGATTATGATTATAGCATATTGTATCAAAGCTACCGTTCATGAGAATATATTGAATGAATGCTACATTTCTGTCAAAAAGTTAAACAATACATGACTATAGGATATTGTAGGAAACATTGTCACTGTCGGTTTGACTGAAGGTATTGTACTTTTTTTAGTTTGAAATTATTTAATATTTGGTAATAAAGAGATTCCTTCACCTAAACATGTCTATTTTGGCCCATTATATAGACATCCATCAGAATAAACTTTAAGATAACTCAAATGCAAAGTGTAGTACATCACAATAAGGATCTCTATAATGTGAGATTGTAGCCTAAAATAAATTGAGTATTACATTTCTGTGGTTGACGTCCCCGTCGTTTTGTGCAGTGAGATGATGATGGTGGAAGGATGGGATCGCATGTGCTATTATTCTGTTATAAGTGACTGCAGACCTCTAAACTATATGCCTGCTGTAGGCTATTTTGTTATGCTAGGTTTATGTAATCCCAATGCAACGCCCCATGAAGGATCTCACCTGCCTGAATAAGGAAGTGTGATCGAACTCAAGATTAACTCCAAGAAACATTTGATGCCGTTTCTTTTCATTTGGCTATTCTTCCATGTAGTCTGTCTAACTGTCATAAAGTAGGATAGTTTCATTGTATTTACAATCTGTTCCGGACGATTCCGAGACTAATACTATTCGAGGTTTTACAACGAGCTGGGAAAGGGATATATCCCCGTTGCAAATAACAGCAACATGGAACTGGCACGGCTGGAAAATGTAAATGAACAGGTTAGTTTTCATGGTCTATCAGGTCGATTAAATAGCCTACTACGTAATTTTAAAATCTTCGGATTAAACATAACGCAATCAAACATCTGTTTAAGAGACCGCTGTTGGCAGGCGAGGCGACCCGAAACACAAACTTGTATTAACCTACCGAACTAATCCCATCTAAATCCCCAAAACTAGTTTAACTATAAAACTTTTTCAAATAAGGTGTTGTTTGGCGCACTAAGATCGCCACCAAAATACTACATTTCCTTCGGGGAAGTTTATGACAACATGCTACTAGCATATTATCCCGTAGGTTGAAGGGAAATGCTAAGACAAACATCATACATGTATGGAATGTTCTACATATTGAAGTTGTAAAGCTTGTTAGCCTGCTATTTACCCCAGAGTGGGAAACACCCACTCCCATTTAGTTTCATTTTACTTTTTTTTTTTTTTAATTTACAGATATAGCAAAATATCCATTACATTAGTCATTTTACGTTTACCTATTTTACTTTTTATTATTTTTAATTTACAGATATAGCAAAATAGCCATTACATTAGTCATTTTACGTTTGCCTATTTAGCCTCATGTTTTTTGTTGACCCATAGGCGAGAAATGGAGACAGTCCAGCTGGAATCTCTCCAGAAGCAAGCCCATTACTCTCCGTTCAACTCTCCGTTCAGGCAAGTGTTGCTATAAATGAGTTTCTTTTTACTTAAGTGCTTGTTTTCAACATAAAAGCATAGAAGGACAAATAACCTCCCTTGAAAAATACAAGATCAAGCCATCAAACTATGTGTGGTGTCCCCCACACAGGCTTCTGGGAGCAATGGGGAGATAAATCCGAAAGTGCATAGATCAGAGACCCAGAGCTCTTCACACACAAAGGTTTTAATATTTTAGGTTTCTATTATTTTGTCAGACAAACTGATTGATTTATTGATACTTTGCTATATACTATAATACTTATTGATAATTTGATATACTATAATACAGTGTTATATGGTTTCTACTGTGTTTAGAAGAGTTCAGTGTGCCACGTCAGAGATCAGCTAAGGAAATCGGTCTTCTGGAAGGTCAGATTATGGATGATCGTCATCTTTATCTTCCTGCTCATCCTCATCGTAATAGTGATCTCACTGCTTTTGTGCACAGGTATTGGAAATGGTTTTTCTGTGTAAAACACAGTGTAGAGGTGATTTAAACTGTCAGCTTAGCTACATACTGCCACATGTCAAATTTAATAAACCTTGAATGCATGTTTGAAATAAATAAATAAACTGACAATAAACTACACGTTGCAATAAAAGGTACCAACAGCTGTTCAAGCACTCCCTAATAAATGCAACGGCTATGTAATGTGATGTCAAAGATACCGGAGTACTAACAAGACAGAGCATAGTAATGCATTTCAATGGAGGCACAAAGTCTCAAGTGGGCATGTCCCCAATTGCATTTTGCTGTGGAGGCTGACGTATGCTAGCCTCGCGAGACCATCCTGATCTTGCAAGCTTCAATTTAATTTCGCAGTGAGAATCAGTCTGGAAATCCTAGGAATCCTTGCGAGTGAATCCGAGTAGCAATGAATCTGACCAATCAGCGTCGTACTGATAGATGGCTATGGGCGTGGTAGGTGTGCCGATAGCGACTTGAAAACAACAGGCACTCAATGGCCTAATCAACTGCCAAGAGCCTGCCCTTTTCAAACTGTTTCCATGGAAGGCTCAGGCTCTCCAGATGGTCTAACCATCCATCTGGCATGTCAGGTTAGACATATGCAGCAACCATGCATGACCTCAAACAAAGTCAATTTACCCTGAAACAGTTCCCTGCAGAAATACCGTTGTGTCCTCTGATTGTAGCTACTTCATGTAATATACTCAAAATACCATTAACACAGAGAGAAATAATGGGCAATGTAATGGTGACCTCTTTCTGATCTGCATAAAGGGTGAAAAGTCCCTTCACTCTTTACATCATATCGAACGTGGAAGTGGACCCTTTCTGTATTTCAGTCTCTGGTGATGTGTTTTTGTTGCTTTGACATGTTTAGGAAATCTGAGTTTTGAATGCAGGATATGAAAGTAAAATAACTACTCATTGTTAGTCTGTGGAGAATCTGTTCTATCTCTGTCTATCTACATACTGTAACACAAGAGGATCATGTTTAATAATAATATAGCCATATAGTATGCTGTTAAGTATGAGATTGTTGGTAAAAATAATATTTTGGCTTATGATTTTAAGAAAAATAATATGACATTCTTAGGAGTCTGTGTATACTTTTACAATATGTTGCATATTGATAACATGGTGTATTAAATTACAAATGTGGAAAAACATTTACTCATTCATATCGTTGCACAATCAAGGAATTGATACAATATGAATAGATACGTGTTTCATTAATTTAAAGGTTGTAACTCAGTTCCTTATTTGTCCAATTCCAGTAATTCACGAAGATGCGGATGAGGAGTATGATGTTTCAGCATTTAAGATCCCTCGATTCTTCAATGGAAGTTTCCAACTGTCCAATCAGATGTTCACAGCAGAGCTTCTCTCTCCCTCATCCAGTCAGCACCAGTCATTATCCACACAGCTTCAAGAAAAGGTTTGACTAAAGTTGTTTGGATTATTTGAAATTATCTAATTAGCATTCACAATTATTAAATTTTATTCCTGTGCTTTGATAGTAGCAAAATAATTCCTGTTTCTATTTCTGTTGTCTGTTTCTACCTGTTTGCTACCCCTCCAAGCTGGCTGACATTTACAGGGCATCCCCTGCCTTGGGCCGATACTTCTCCAACACTGAAATACATGCTTTTAGGTAAATACACATTGTGTGTTCCACAGTAGGGATTTTATACCAACAAGAATAGTGTATAGTGTAGTATACAGTAGAACAGGCCAGAGATGTCAAGGTTAATCCAGCATAACAAAACAAAGATTTTAATTCAGCCTGCATCATAAAATTTATCTTGGAAACAAAGAATATTCTATATAATCACAAATGTGTCTGCATGTATGCCCTACAGAAATCACTCAGTCATTGCGGAGTACCAACTTCAATTCCTCATGCCTGTGGAGCACATTGAGCTTGAGAAGTTTACACTTAGTCGGGAGGTGGTGTACAATGTTTTCAGACAGTCCCTTTATGACCAGGACATGGAAGAGACACTTTACATTTACCCTGCTTCGCTAAGAATGCTCTGAATGGTGAGAAACATTAACCGCACAAGTTTGAAGGGTATTGCAAACCACTTCCACAGCAAAAAAACCCTGGTTTATTGATGTTTAGTTTGTTCTTTGCATCCCACATTATGCAATACATCACATGCAATGTCTGTATGTGTGTCTCCTGTCTGATGCCATGTATGAAAACGTATCTCATGTGGTATTACCACAGTGTAAAAGTACAGTGATCAGATGCTTGGTGACAAATGGTGTATACTGTATGTGTAAGATAACCCTTCACCAAGTCATAAAATGTAAACGTTTTTACATTTATAGCATTCAGCAGCTAGGTATTATCCAAAGTGACTTACAACATATGTTATGTAAGTAATAGCTGACTAGGCCATGGACTAGTCATCAGAAGTACTGTAAATGCATTATGATGACATCAGCAGCCATTGGGGTTAACTTAAGTTATTTTTTGTATGTCATCATTCATTTTAATGTAATATTGACTAAAATGGGTCACATTTCTGACCTTAATCATGGTGTTCTTTATGTAGTTAAACAATTGTTGATGCAAGCCAAGTGATATGCTGTATAATGAGGGTGAAGTGAGTTAAGGTAGTTCATTCATTATTTTATTAATGGTATCTAATAGGTAACCTATTAAATATATTTTCTCTCTAATGAAATACCCTGATAAAATGTGCATATTAATGTTACAAGTTTTCATGAATTTAAGTTGTTGGCCTACTCACTAGCTCATTTCCCCTGTTTTCTTTGTATAATTATGTTGTACTGTGTGTTTCATACATGTATATTTCCACTCTCATTTCACATTATGTTTTACCTTCATAATAAACAGGTTTATGCTCTTCTTCACTACACGTGTAGTTTAATCCTAAATGGAACTATTGGACCACTATACGTAACTTGTCTGCTGCTGGCAAAGATCATGTACACATGCAGCCACACAAAGCCTCTTTTATTGGATTACATTTGTGATAAATGCTTATGTCAAACTGTCTAGAAATAATCAACCCAAACAAAATCCTTTGGTGCTCTTGGGGGGTGAGTTAGCAGCAGAAACTATGACATTGTGGCAGGAGATAAAATCAAGGTCAAATACACTTGATAAACAAAACAATATTGGCTTCTAATTCGCAAAGTAGAAGATTTATAATAGACATTCCCTGACCTAACACAAGGCCTGGCTTCCAGAGAACAAGGTTACTCATGGGTCAACAGTGCAACATATTACTATATATGTTTACTACTAT
>JAODUE010002800.1:0-11542 GCA_027564755.1 Amblyopsis hoosieri
TATATATATATCTTTACATTGTGATTAATCCAAAATTTAAGTGTAATATACAGTTTTTGTAAGACAATATCAAATTTAGGAAAAAGCAATGCTCTTGTAAAGGGATTCTAATGTTTTAATAATTGAAATGTGTGTGTGTGTTTGTGAATGTCTGTTTGAAGTTTGTTGTTATCTAGAAATATACACATTTTTCAATCGGCTTTCCTGATTTCATGTCTGGACAGTTAAAAACCTGCCAGCTGTGTTTTTTTCTCTTTTCTGTGCTATTTTTAAAATGGAATTTCATGTGCCTTTTGTACTTTTTGTAGATTATGTTCTGTAATTGTGTTGTTCATAAAGTGAACAAAATGGAGAAATAAAGCTGATTAACCTAGCTAGGTATCAATTTGAGTCTTATGTTGTTGACACCTAGTATACACTTGACATATGAAATGTGATGTAGACCGCTTTAACAAACTGTAAAACATCTGTACTGTGTAATGTTGCATTAAAGCAAATATAATATTGGCTATAAACATACAATCTGTATTATTTGAATGGTGTAAGTGCCTTACTTTTATGCATGGAACGATAGACCGCACTACACATTATTGTTGGCCCGGCAACAACATATTTTACGCCATATGTGAAAAGGGGGTCTTTAAACCATGTTACAATCAGCCAAGGTGTCCTTGTCCAGAAAAATGTTGAAGACCACTGGTCTATTGTTGAAGTTCACTACATTTGTCCAGTTATTTTATAATTGTATTCCCATATCCTTCTCACGCCATCACAGATCCCCAACCCGTATTATCGTTAATGTAGAACGGAATTGTGAAAGGGTGCAAAAAATAAATTGAAACAAAAAACACACTTGTGACCTTTCTAGTCGGAAGGTCGTGGGTTTGAGCCCCGGAGTGGCCCTATCATGATGCCCCTATTTGCTCCTGTGACACTATTCGACTAAGCTTCAGCAACCGCTAAATTACCTTATTGTAATGAATGAATGAATCATAAGATCAGATGTAATAACAAGGGTGTGAGTGGGTGATTGACAAATAGAAACACAGGACATGGCCGAACTTCACCATAATAGGTGAAGCCCACCCCCCACACACACACACACACACACGACCTTGAACTTATGTTAAACCCATGATCCTATAGCTTCCATGTCTGGGAATCTGGTCAAAGTCTTTCTTGGAAAAATAGTTGTAACTCATTTAATATGGATTTCCATTCCGTGAATTATTTCCATATTATGTAGGCTATTGCTACTGTATATAGGAAATATATATGAAAGGAAACAGTTTTATATCCATTGATGAATTTAAAGGCGTCATAAAGAATATGGTGAAGGATGTGTGTGATTGTTTTTCCACTGTGAGACCACTGTCTTTGAATAGTTATTTTGTTTTATTGTAGGTTTTATATAGGTTATAGGCTATACAGTATATCATGTTGTATATTTAATATGCTATGTTTCTGTACAACTGCTACAATGGCCAGGTCTCTTGTAAAGGTCAATTAAATAGTATACCAGTCTTTCCGGACTGATAATGTGAAACCAAAACGAGGCTTCTGAGTGACTTGTCGCTGTTGACTTCCAGCCAGGAGGACAACTGACTTTTAAACTGTCAGTTTAAATTGGTGAGAACATTTGCAAGCGACGAGAGGGAGACAAATCCCTCACACACAGTTTAACACCAGTGCTTTTTTTAAGTAAACCAACACGCAGTAATGAACACGTACTACGACTTTGGAGTGTTAAGCCTTTTGGAATCAAGTGAGGCCGTATAGGAGGACCTGATGCAAATATTGACTCTACAGCCGTGTGTGTTTGCTCTAGATCTTATTTTGACATCCTCCTTTGCATTTTCTCTGCCTCGGTCAGAACAACGCGAGCAGTGGAAAATGATATGCTGTTAAAACGGTGCCGTATAAATAATAATAATGGCTAAGCCGCTTCATAAACAGTAGAATTTATCTCTGCCACTGAATTATTTAGGCCTCTCGGCTACATAGCTCCCATGTGATGCCAGCGTTAAGTGTCCCATCCTGTCACCCTATTCTGGGCTATTAGCCGTGGAGATAAAGACGAAACCCTTTCTTCTGCGTTGGAACATTTTCCTGTGTGTGTGTGTGTGTGTGTGTTTGGAGGGTGGGGAGGGAGGGGTGTTGGTCAATATTTAACACCTTCCGACTGTCATTGTGTGTGTGTGTGCAATGACCTTCTGAGGTGACTCAACTGCCCACCTGACCAAAATACAAACACCATTTGGTTAAATCTCATGGTGTTATTATCTCTAGATGCAGGTAATAGGAGGAATTGTGTTTAAAGAAATACTGTTGGCTGTTCTCCCTATTCCAAACACTTGTTGAATGAATGATTGTAGAACGTATGTAAAATAAATACTTAATATACTGTGCTTTGCTTTCAGTCAGATAAGTGGAACTACATTTAAATCAAATATTTGACCGTGGTTAAACATTAGCAGGTATCCTGGGAACTTTGTTTAGCTAGTTCTGGGACCGTTATTGCTGTCATTTACAGGCTTTGTAATCTGCTGAAACGTGGATGTAGGCTTCTACCATGTTGCTTAAATGATCATAATTATAATTAATAGTTTTTTATGCCAAACACCTACCTAGCCTATAATTGGACCATGCCAGACATTTGTTTATTATTTTGTATAGCCTATAATAACGCCTAGCCTATAATAAAGATGGTTTGTTTTTGTTCATAAAATGTTCTGTTACACACACAACCCTATAGCTGACCCTAACCTTTGACCTGTCTCGTAGTTCTAATCAATTTGAAACTGGGGAGTAAACCCCCCCCCCCCCCTCTGTACTGTTTAACCTGTAGCTTATGGCGATCATAGCAGCCACACATTGTTCACCTTGTTCATGTTTGACTTTTCATTCTGTAGGCAACTCGTTCTCAAGGAGTTCAGCCAAGGAGAGTAGTTGAACTGGTACCATGCAGAGAAAGAGCCTCAAAGACTACATAGCGTGTGCCTGCGTGGTGTCCCTAACACTTCCCCTAGGGTATTTCTGTTCTTTCCACTATAAATAAACCTACTGTTCTGAGCAGCTTCTTTAAGTTAACACGGTGCAATTAAGGATGACATCATGATCCCCAACAAACCTTGAGAAAACCAAATGTTAATGAAGCATACACACCTCCAGGGATATTTATTGAATTGAGCCTGACACACAGTGGAGCAAAGCCAACAATTGCCCCGTCAGGTAGCCTAGAAAGACAATTTTTTTTTTAAAGAAACATCCTTTGTCTTCATTTGGTTTAAGGCTGTGGAGTTTAACACCAGAGCATTATGGTTAATAATTGTGATGCCCAATTGCCTGTTAACGAAACAACAGATGTTTATGCTGCTATCAGTAGGCTATAAGATTTGAAGCCATGTAGCCTAATGTATTTCTTTGTGCGATTGTTATGACTGCAATAGATAAACAAGGCTCGGAGGAATACAGTTATGTGAAGGGTACGTGTTTTAGGGGGAAGTGTACTGATTTCAACTCCAGTAATTGACAGTTTTGAAGACAAATGCATTCTTTGACCGACCAGCTTCTCTCCCTCTGAATAATACTGATTCCTGAATGCGGTATACCCGGTAGAGCTGGTGTTTCTGCCCAGCAGTAAAAAATCCTGATATGTCAACAGACATATCCAATGTTTAAAATGCACAAACCACAGAATAAATGTTATGCTGCTATTGTTCTGTGGCGTCCCAAGGTTTTTGAGACTGAAGCGTTGTAGTTATGACACCAACATTAACTAAACAGCTGAGAGTTTGTCAGTTAACTTCCATCTTGTCTTCAGTATAGGCCTACTTACAAGCCATTATATGTTACGTACTGGGTATTTATAGCCCTGCTACAGTCCAAATAGCTGTAGGCTCTTCATAGGCAGTATGAAAATGTATTCCATAATGCGTAGGTTATTATATTTAATCATACTGTACATTGAAATCTGACCCCGACTTTTGAAGAAACCTTGAGGAAAAAGTCCAAATGAATGCATGTATCCTGAGGCAATATATGATAAGATACATTTTCAGTGCTTCATCACAAAAATGTAGAACTACTGTAGTCCTATTACTGTAACACATCCTGTAAAATTGTAAATGCAAATACTCTTGCGGATGCATTCAGAGGCAGACATGTATGTAGGTCCCAGAATAGCCTGCAGGCAGAAGGTACAGTAGCCTACCTTGTTCGACGACACTGTGTGGTTTTGTGTGTGGAATCCAATACTGCTAGGTAGGCACAAAGAGGTCTGGCGCAACGTCACTTTAACGAATGAAATAGGTTTATAATACAGTAAACGTAGGTAGGTTTGGCCAGCTCCGTGAAGTCTGCTGTACAAGTGGGTAACATTATCGGGCTACAGCCCCCCCCCCAGCCCCCCCAGCCCCCCCGAGTCCTACATGTGCGCATTCTTCTCTACCCCTCCTCCTCCGACAGCACTTTTGTGTTTTTTGTGTGTGTGTGTGTGTCTGTTTCAAACATTAAAAGGTATTTCTGAAAGGTCATCCTGAAGAAAGCTTGTTGATTTGTGAACTCTAAAACAAAAACCCCTTTCTCTTCAGCGCCATAGGGTGCTCACTCAGAAGCTCCGCCCCCAACATTGAAGACACATCGCCATGCCTGGGATAGTGTTGTGTGGTGCGGTCTGCACCACTTTGTTTGTGTTCACATTTACAGAGCTAGGGCTGTGTAGAAACACCACATCGTTTTTTTTTCAACACGCACAGAGAACGGGCAGATGGCAAACCGAGGATGTTCGTTGAACCTATTAGCTGACAATACCTATAGCAGTGGGTGAGAACATGACATTTAGCATATCAGGCCTGCTATTTCGCCATTGAGGAGTCTGCCAAGCCTACTTGGTTGTAACACACAATTGTGTGAGACGTGTGCGTCACTGGCTCGAGTGATCATGTGGTACGTACCTGGGGTTATGACAAACACGTAACTGTGGTTTTAGTGTTGTTTACCAAACGTCTGAGACCAACACAACTGTCTTTGCGGGGGGGGGGGGACCAACCGACATTCCATGGCGCTGCTGAGCTTGACAGCTTGTGCCTGCGCGGGACGCACGAGCCTGGGGCATGTTGAGGATCAAAGTCGAACCAAAGGCAAAATTCACTCTCGGTCTGAGAGCTCACTGCAACTCAGAAAAGCCTGGTTAGCGAGAATCAGCCGCTGGGCAAAGACAGGAAAAGATGGAGGGTGTATGAGATAAATAGATAATGTCCAAACAGGGTTAATTTAGTAAAGTCAGGCCGTTTTCCCCCCCTACATGTGCGGTGGCACGGCACAGACAAGGTAATGGCCCTTCATGCGGCGCAGGGCTTCGAGTATCTCTTAAGCATGACTTTCGGGTTTCCAAGACTCTGGCGTTGTCTTTGTGGCCTCAGTAATGCCCCAAGGTGTTCATTAGCCGTGGCCCCAGGGCTCAACCTGCCTGGCAAGACTCATAGCTGCTGTCACAGCGATGTTTAAACACCATAGTGGCCTAGTTCAGAGAGGTAAACATGCATATTGCAGCAGACCTATCCAGAGGCAGAGGATCCACGTTATGCATGTTTATATGCATGTTTGCCCCTTGTGGGGTTATATGTATATTTTAGAGCAATGTAAAATCTCACAGCTGCTTGTTTTTCCCTGCTGATATCCATGAGCCTTTGAAGCGTTTACTGGTAACAAACATTCAAATATTTGCCAGGTTATACAATTATTATGTAAGCATGGCATATTGTTTGGTTGTAAATTATGTAAATAAAACTCTTAGAAATTCCATCTTGAGCAACTTACACATCTACATTTCTCTATAATTGTAAAATACATTTCTTTATTTTACAATACATACAGACAATATGGGTAGAAATGATTTTGGCAGGCAAACAATGACTGAAATAAAATTAAAATTCCATTGTACTTGTGTTGTATTTCTTATATCCTGCATGCACAAGCCTCAATTAACTAATTATAAGTGCATAAAAAGCTTTTAAATTGCGTAATGTCACTAGCAAAACCCCACACAAATTCCTGACCCAATATAAAGGATTATGGTCTCAGAATACTTGGCCATGTTATAACCCCACAAGGTGAATATACTTCTAAAGGGGTCGTTATGGGCTTCTACAAATCTGTACCAAATATGTTGTTAAGTCTTTAATTTGTACTAGGGATGGCAAGATCCAGTTTTTTCAGTCCAGATAATGATAAAGATACCGACACTTTGGGTATTGGCCGATACCGAGCACCGATCTGATTCCATTAAGTTTTAAATTAAGTTGCAAAGTAATATATGTTCTATGTTAGGATTTAGATGCATTTTATAAACCTGCTGCTGATAGTGTGGCATGGGTAGTATAGACAAGGCAGATGCTTGACAGTAGACAGTAGTTGACCCTTCTGCGTAAGTGAAGGCATTATAAATACGAAGTTCGAAGGCATGAAAATAAAAACATTGTGCTGACCTTCCCACGTGCTGTTACTCTTGTTGATGTAAAGGTTAGTCCAGTGAAACCATAAAAAAATACAGAGATATGGCAATCGCTATTGATTGTCTCATCACACAGTCACTCCATGAATGTATGCACTAAGATTGAATGCAAAGTGCGCCTTCCACCTTTTGTTAATGAAGATTGTGATTGACAAGCTAACAGACCGTGCATTAGACTACATATTAAACAAATTGATTATAACGTCGCCCCCCCCCCCCTCCCCCCTTTCCCCCTAATGCATATATAAATAGTATTGTAGTGTTTTCTCCGGAGTACGTGTCCTAGGTATTAGGGCAGTACTGATATGGCAAAACAGCGTACAAGCAAATGCTAGGAAGTGTGGGGCACCTCACAGCGGAATCAAACGCACCTTATCACATGGTGAACATGGCTGCAGTCAGTATTCACAGTCTCCCAACGTAATATCTCATTTGTGGCTTTATGCAAAACACGTTGGCAACGCCAACAGGAAAGACCCACACTGTCGGCCTGTGTGTCAGCAAAACAATAAACAAAATGCGGAAATATAAAGGTAATTCCAATAAGTCGAGTTAAAAAATGAAATTGAATTGAAATCTGTATTTTTGTAAACTTCTTTCAATTTGCTGGCTGCAGTCCAAGTTGTTCGACAAGTTACAACGGCTACATCTTTGATATGACGTAATGGCAGTTTAATCGTGGTTGTCAGAGCAAAGACGCATCGTCTGCAGGAGTGCGTCAGCTAAGAGTGACAGTACACAACACGGATGTCGCAAAACGCTAACAAAAAAACAAAAATTCTAAATTTCTGAACTTTCCGCTCAACCGACGGCCATCACTCCATGTCCTCGCCGGCCGTGGCGGCCTCCAGAGCAGCCAGCGCCTCCGCAACCATCGAGTCCGTGACGCTATCCGAGTCGCCACCCCAGGCCCGCTCGTCCCTCGCCACCGATATCCCGCTCTCCAGCTCCGGGGTCTGTGTCGCCTGGCGGCCATCTTTGGCGTCGTCCGCCGAGGACACGCTGGTGGTGCTGGTGTGCATGTCCACGGAGAGCACGCTGCCCTCGTCACCGGTGTCGCACGGGTACTCCGGCGTGCCGCCCACCCCCTCGTCCACGTCGTCCGCCGACAGGCTGCCGCTACCCGACCTCCAGATGTCGCTGGCGGGATGCTCCCAGCCGCTCCGCGTCTCCTCCGGGGGTGGTGGGGGCTGCCCGCCCCCGTACGACGCCCGCTCGCTGGGGTACACGGGCACCTGGCTCGGCCCGCGGCCCGGCTGGATGATGTACGGGCCGGCTCCGTCCGGTTGTCGTGGCAGCACCCCCTGCAAGCGGTTGACGTGGTTGTTGTCCGCCTCCAGCTTCAGGGTGCTGTCGCTGGACCGGCTGTAGCCCAGGTTATGGAAGCCCTGCTTCTGCTTGGGGCCCAGTTGGTCCCGGGCCCCGCCATGACCCGCTCGCCGCTGGGGCTGGTACAGCGAGCTGACGGCCGGGTCGCTCTTTCTCCCCTCCACGGCGACAGACGGGTCGTAGATGTAACTGCAAGAGAAGAAGATGAGGTTGTCACTGCTGCAACAGAGAAGACAGGTGAGGTTAGAGTGTCTTAAAAATGAAATGGGGTTGGGTTGGGTGGGGGGGAGTGGCATCTCAACTTTGTGTTATCACAACATTATATTACACTTGTCCATGTAAACATAGCTACTGTTGGAGTGCTGTGTTTAAATCAGCTTTTTGATTGAAAGGAATTGACCTAAAGCAACCAGTTGGAGAATATAAATAATACATTTAACTTGATCAGTTTTGATCACAATTAATCAATGCCTTGCAGTATTTAGTGTATATGTGGCACAGTTGTATTGGAAATGTAAAAACAAAAATCCAAAAAAAGAGTCACCTCAAGTCTGTCACCTCAAGGGCAGGCAGACACTGGTGGTTATTTATGTTTAGGAATTATAGTCAGGGTCTGTGATACACTGATATAATTGATTGAATACACAGGCTTAAATGCACTGGCAAACAACTGAGGAGATATTGTTGCAGTCGCTTCTCCTTGCTAGGCGCTAGTTGCATCTATCTGATAATACCCACACTACAGTTTTATGTAGATTTATGTTAGCAATGGATGGCTGTGTCGCTCTGGTGACAGGCGCATTATTCAGTGTCTTCATTAGAAAAAGCACGAAGAACAATAGAAGGAGGAAACGTAACAGAAAATATCCTTCAAAAGAGCGACATGTTTAATATTCTACTGACATGAAATGAGCAGTTGTGTACAGATCAAATATTTATTGGGTTCCGAAACATTTCTGGGCAAATATGTAGCCTAGCCGTAGAAACAATACCTTTGTAGAAGCAATGGTAAAAGTAATCACTTTTTGTGGAGGTCCTCACAAGGATATAAATTCAAGAACACACATCACACACACACACACACACAAGCACATGAATGTGTTGGAGATATGTCCTAGGGGGTCTGCCTTTGTTTTGCAGGCGGTGTAACAAGCTGTCAGACATTTCCCGGCGATGAGACCCTTCTGTTCTTCACACTTTTCCGTCCTTCGCTCGTTTTGAGCCCATCCTTCTGGAACAACCCGTAACCCCTTGACCCCTGGATCCCACACCTCCATCATTTGTCTAGGAGCGTATTTCATCACTGCCGGTTCCCTACAATCTCCTCTCCTGGCTCCTTTCTTCTAATGTGTTTTCTGTCTGTTTAATCGGCTGTGCCTCACACTACCCCCGCCACCACCCCCCCGCCCGTGACTTTGGGGTTGGTTACGCCTCTCCTCAAATGCCCTCTTCGGACAGGATCTCTCCATGGCCCGCTCGTTCATTGTCCTTCACATCCTTCGTCTCCCACACAAGGCCACTGCTTCCACTTTTGACGCGTCACCGCTGGGAGATGAATCACTCCTAGTACTATTTGATATTGACACATACGGTACATCCGCATGCACACGCACACGCACACGCATTCACTCGCAGAATTATTTTTGTATATAAACTTTTAATTGCCATTTGTATTGTCTAATACTGGGGTTTAGGAACTAGTCTTCCCAAGCCCCAGAGAAACCAAACCAACAGCGTAAAACACAGCCCCTTGTTTCGCTGATCTTTCCCACCAGTGTATTTGCCTGTATGCTGGTTTGAAACAACAGGATGTGATTCTTTGTGCCATTAATAAAACAGTGTTTTCGACAACTACAGTGTGTGTTTGTGTCTGTGTGTGTGTATGTGTATGTGTGCGGAGGGTAAAGGTCTTCTGAAAGTCATAGGAATGCAATAGCTTTACAGTAATAGCTTTACAGTGTGTGTGTTTGACCAGACAGACAATATGTCCACGTACGTGCATCTTATGCATGTATAAAAGCCTCTCTTTACAGTAGCAAGCTTAGAAAGTGAAAGTTTAAATTTGATGTTTCTCAATTTTCCTGTGCCCTGTTGAGTGTCCTGCATTTATTTTAGGAAGTGAAATTCTTTCTGGTTTACTAAAATTAGATGATTAATTTGTGTTTTGCTTGCAACATGGGGCAAACTGTTTGATGAGAAAATAGAACTACAGGTATTTTATGTTGACATCACATCACAGGAAATATCTACAGAACATATCAGGACAAATTGTCCACTTGATATGATAGCCTGCATTTGTGGGTAAATGGACAGGAACATTTCCCCAAGCAGACATGAATGCCTGCATTTCGTATTATATATTTCCTTGACAAAAGAACAATTTCGTGTCTGGACACTGAGGGCTTTGTGTGTGTGTGCACGGCAGAGATGCCTTTCATTCCCCTTGTTTGTGTTCCCATTTTAGGAGCCGCTGATGATTATTTCAGATAGTGGACCGTGAGGAGATATTTGACTAAAAGCATACAAGCAACGACTCCACCTTCAACTTTTCTGACAAATCAGGTCCTCTTTTCCCTGACTGGTACGGAATCTATGCTGTACCTGGCCTGTCAATCACATTAATGCGAGCACAGGTTTGTCTCCTGAGGGAGGCAGTGGGTTGTTGATTTCTCTCTTTTCTCATTTGTTTGTAGGTTAAGGTGCTTTCATTGTCACGAACACAGCAAAATTCATACTCTGCATTTAACACATCCCTCAAGGGAGCAGTGGGCAGCTGCTGTGCAGCGCCCATGGACTCCTGATCATTGGCAGTGTCACTGGTCACATGGCACTGACTGGAGAGAGTGAACCTAACATGTTTTTTAGCGGGGGAAGCCGGAGCGCCCGGAGGAAACCCACCCATGCAGACACGCGGAGAACTCCACACAGAAGGCCGGGATTACCGGGTTTTCAAACGCGGGACCTCTTTGCTGTGAGGCCACAGTGCTATCCACTAGCCCCCCGTGTTGCCCAGGTAACTGTCATTCGCTAACTCAAATCCAATCAGCATCAGCTTTCAGGACGGGCCGCTGCACACTGTCAACTGTCACGCTTTTTGGCGGGCTTTTATGTCCTGTCTCACTAGCGTGGAGAAAAAAAGAATGTATATTGACATCACTGCATCTCACGCTTTGGAAAATGATTGTCAATCCCACAGATTCCTCGCACCATTGTGCCTGTGCCCAAGACGTCTCGAGCATCTTGTCTTAATGATTTTAGACCTATAGCCATTACGACAGTAATCATGAGGTGCTTCGAACAACTTGTAAAGGGGTACATAACTAATAACTTATCTGTGAATATTGACCCATTACAATTTGCATATAGGTCTAACAGATCTGTGGATGATGCTGTCTCGTTGGCTTTACATACCACATTGAGGCATCTGGAGAGGAAAAATGCTTATGTTAGAATGTTGTTTGTTGATTTTAGCAGTGCTTTTAACACAATTAGACCATCTATTCTGATATCGAAACTGACTGATCTTGGCCTATGCAATTCGATATGCAGGTGGATACAGGACTTCCTCACAGGCAGAATCCAGACAGTAAAAGTTGGTACTAATTATTCTACCGCTTTAGTGCTGAACACTGGCGCCCCTCAAGGTTGCTGCTTAAGTCCGCTGCTTTATAGTTTGTATACTTATGACTGTGTGGCTAA
>JAODUE010002801.1:0-11542 GCA_027564755.1 Amblyopsis hoosieri
TGTTTTTAAGATGTAGTGTTCCAAAAATGTTATGATTAATGCAACAGTTGAATAATTCATAGAAACACAAAAAATACATAAATTAATAAAATATAGTAATAATAATATTAATAATAATAATATTAATAATAATACAATATTAATAATAATCCATAATAATAATAATAATAATATTAATAATACATAATATTATTAATAAATTTCATTTGAAGCAAAAATCAAAGTGCTCTGGCCACTCACACACTATGTGACACTATGTGTCATGTTTTTAAGATGTAGTGTTCCAAAAATGTTATGATTAATGCAACAGTTGAATAATTCATAGAAACACAAAAAATACTAAAGTACAGGCAAGTAGTGCCCGGGCGGCATCTGCTATAGTACGGTATATACTGTATAGTACGGTAATCATAAAACCACAGAGAACAATGATCAGATATGGACATATTTAGAAGGCAATCAGAGTCTGATATCTATCTAATGGTTAACTCTCAGAATCCTGAGCTGAAAGAATATGAGTCTCCATGTGGTCCATAAGAAATTACCTCAATTTAACAACCAAATGGAATGTTTCCCAGAAAAAAAAAAAAACCTAGTACTCCTCTCCTTCCTCATGTGTGTCCCGTCATCCTAATACGGCTTCCCAGGTTATAGTTTAGTTGTCATCGTCTCAGAGACGCTCTCTGCTGTGTCTGTACCATAACCATACACACACACACAAGCACACACACACACACACACACACACACACACATACAAACCACACACACACACACACACACACACACACACACACATACATACACACCCTACACCAGGAAACAGCCTGTTGTAATGCCCCCCCCCCCATGTGCATGTGTGTGTGTGTGTGTGTGTGTGTGATGTCCTTTAGGGCAGTGCACGGAGGCATGCACGTTTAGGGTGTGCAGCAGGACCCATAAAAGTGTGAGGATTACATCCTCTTGGAATGTACAACTTTTTCTCTCTCTCTCCCCCCTCTCTCTATCTCTCTACACGAATCTCCCTTTCCTTCTTTATCTCTACCTCTCTTTATCTCTGTATCTCTATATCCCTCTCTATATTTTCCACTTTCTCTCTCTCTCTCTCTCTCTCTGGTGACCTTGGCTTCATTGCTCTTCATTTCCAGCCATCTCCACTCACATAGAGAATGCTTTACTGCTCTCTCTCTCTTTGTGTGTGTGTGTGTATGTGCATGTGTTTGTGTGTGTGTGTGTGTGTGTGTGTGTGTGTGTGTGTGTGTGTGTGTGTGTGCGTGTGCGCGCATCATCTGTCAGTCAGCAAAGTATTCATGTGAGTCTGTTGTTTATGGAAGGTCGCTTGCATGGTCTCTTGCTTGTAGGGTGCCATGACAACAGGTCATACTGTGTATCGTACATCAGTGTTCGATTCATTTATTTAGCTTACAAAAAAAAGTCTGAAGTAATTAGCATAGCTAGCCTATGAAATAAACACATATATAGATAGTTTATAAATAGTTTAATTTGAAAGTGTTGTACAATTGCATGTTAACGTTTACTTATATGAAGTAAAGTTGGGAAGATGTCAGATTGTATTATCGTGAGCCTGGTTCCCTTCTATTCCAACACCCTCATGCCCAGCAATAAAGGTGCATTCGGTAATGATGGAGAAATATTGTTGATATTTAAACGCAAAAAAACTCCTCCCTTCAATGCTATAAGGTGCTCACGCATAAGCTCCGCCCTCCAATACGTTTTTTACCAAGGCTGGGATATTGTGTGGTGCGGTCTGCACCACTTTGTTTGTGTTCCAATTTACAGCGCCACCTGTGCCGTTTGTAGAATGTACTTATTGTAAGTATGCACAGCTGCACACGTACTAGTAATGTGTAGAGTACAAGGGTCTGGTGTCAGGACACGTACTAGTAATGTGTAGAGTACAAGGGCCTGGTGTCAGGACACGTACTAGTAATGTGTAGAGTACAAGGGCCTGGTGTCAGGACACGTACTAGTAATGTGTAGAGCACAAGGGCCTGGTGTCAGGACACGTACTAGTAATGTGTAGAGCACAAGGGCCTGGTGTCAGAACGTGGATATATCACTGGATGCTGTACATCAGTTGTAATTTGGATGCTGACTGCTCCAATAGTTATATAGGTCAAAATTGTTTTAGATTTAACCCCAGGTCTGTTTGCCTGTTAGGACGGAACGACTGTTGCAGAAATTGGAGCGTGTCCAGTCCTTATTAACAAAATGAACATTGGGTCTGGTAATACCAGGTATATGGTACTGAAACTGTTGCCATACTGAACTAAAGAAAAGGAGCTATACTGTATGGTGTTATGTCGTAGGGCATGTAGCCTCTTGATGCAATGCATTAGATCAGGGGTGGCCAACCCTGGTCCTGGAGAGCCTCAGCCCTGCATGTTTTAGATGTCTCCCTGCTCCAACACACCTGATTCTAATGAATGGGTCATTATCAGGCTTCTAACAACCCATTCAGTTTAATCAGGTGTGTTGGAGCAGGGAGACATCTAAAACATAGCGGTACAGAGAGTTAGCTAACCGTCTGTAGCGTCACTGCTAATCCTCTCTTTACCGCTAACTGCTAACCATCTCTGGAACGCTAACCCTCTCTGTACCACTGACCGTCTCTGTACGCTAGCCCTCTCTGTTCCACTAACACTCTCTGTACGCTAACCCTCTCTGTATGCTAGCCTTCTCTGTATGCTAACACTCTCTGTACGCTAGCCCTCTCTGTTCCACTAACACTCTCTGTACGCTAACCCTCTCTGTTGCTAGCCTTCTCTGTACGCTAACACTCTCTGTACGCTAGCCCTCTCTGTTCCACTAACACTCTCTGTACGCTAACCCTCTCTGTATGCTAGCCTTCTCTGTATGCTAACACTCTCTGTACGCTAGCCCTCTC
Organism: Amblyopsis hoosieri; assembly: GCA_027564755.1. Taxonomy (NCBI): domain Eukaryota; kingdom Metazoa; phylum Chordata; class Actinopteri; order Percopsiformes; family Amblyopsidae; genus Amblyopsis; species Amblyopsis hoosieri. Next base: position 2,908 of record JAODUE010002801.1, read on the forward strand.
TGTTCCACTAACACTCTCTGTACGCTAACCCTCTCTGTATGCTAGCCCTCTCTGTATGCTAACACTCTCTGTACGCTAGCCCTCTCTGCTACACAGCATGCACATGATTAGGACAGCATCTGTTTGACAGAGTTTAGAGAATGTAAATGTATTTAACCAATGGAAAATAATTATCCTGTTAAAGCCTCATCAACAATAAAAACACAATAACAACTTTATATACCATATATGTATATATACAGTGTATATACAGTATATATATACTGTATATACATCATGTAATTATTATATTTGGTTTACCACTTTGTGTTTTAATCTATCAGTGCAGGGTGCATGCATGTGTGTGTGTGTGGTTTGTAAGCATGTTGGCATTTGGTCACGTTTGTATCTAGGTGTGTGTGTGTGTGTGTGTGTGCGTGTGTGCGTGTGTGTGTGGGTGTGTGTGTGCACCTGTCTCTGTGCCACTGAGGCTGGCCAAGACACACACACACACACACACACACACACACACACACACACACACACGTATATAAACATGTGACCATATGCTCACATGCCTACAAGCCACACACACACACACACACATATGCGTGTGTGTGTGGCTTGTAGGCATGTAACCACACTGACACATACACACACACACAAACAGGCACACACACACACACACACACACACACACACACAATTACCTCAACTAGGATATGGTTGACATACCATAATGAAGAGCCATTTTTCACCTGCATAACTGTTTGCAGGCTGTGACACTTTTGTGATACTGTCATGTCACAAGATGCTTATAAATACCAGATTGGAAACTATACACTTAATTTGGAGTTAAAACTCCTCACATGCCTGCTAGTAAACACGGTACAGTTTATAACCCTTTCCTCTGACGTTTGACACTACGTCAATCAGATGCCAATACGGAATTTATAATCTACTGGGAAAATATGCCTTGCATAAATCATTGTTACATCATTTTGTTGTTGTTGTTGATAGATGCAATATAACTGACATGTGCTACACAAATACGAGCTAAAGAATGTGGCATATATATATGATTCACACCTTGTTCTAAGGCAAAGGTATTACATTTATAAAGTGTTTTTAACCAAAGCGCTTTACAGTATTTAAACCATAACCCTTTTGTCTCACACACACATGGTGATTGCTGCCATGCAAGGTGCAACCAACCACTGGGAGCAGTTAAGGGGTGAAGGGGGTTAGGCATCTTGCTCAAGGATGCTTACAGGTAGGTCAATATTGGGGTTTGAACCCACAACCTTCCAGCTGGGAGCCCAACACCCAGACCACTAGAACATCCTGCCCCCCAAAGGTTAACAATACCTCATACAGTAATCATGAGGCCAACTGTTTCATCTTGTTGTTTGACCTTGATGTGAAAAGGTCTAAATACTGTGGCAGTGTTCCCTGCTCCATGAAGTTACAGTAAATGTGTGATGTTTACATTGTGTGTCTAGATTAACCTGACATACCAGATGAAGTGTTAGTCACAACTCCACCTGGGGAGCCGTACATTGAAGCTGTTTGTAAAGGGCTGGTACTTTCAAAAAGATAAATGAACTAGATGAACAGTCTGGGCGTTTTCGCTGTCGGCAAACATAAACCACGCCCAAATAGCTAACTTTACGCTGATTGGTTCAGTCGCTACTCGGACACATTCGCAATTATTTTGACGCTTTCCAGACTGATTCTCACGGCAAAATGAAACTGAAGCCCGCCAGATCAGGATGGTCTCGCGAGGCTACGTCTAGAACTCTACAGTAGGTTGGTATGCTACTTGTTGATGTCTGCACGGCTTTGTTAACTTCAAATACACTATATAACACTATATAACACTCAAAGTGCTCCAGTCAATTACAATTTCACAACAAAATGACAAAAGTACCGATTCAAGGTCCACTTCAAATCAAACCGCCACAGACCAAGACCGCCAATCCAGACCTCGCACCCGACACGCCAACACTCTTAACTTCTTAACTCTGGCCGGTCGGTTTCCATGACAGCGGCGATGGACAAGGGTGTACAGGAACGGCACAGGACCCTGGTCAGCCGTGTGACTGTTTAAAAAAATTAGATCCACCTCGCCTGGTCTGCACCACAGCGAAGTGTTAGCTACCAAGACGTCCCTAGCGAGGAGCATTTAACCCGGGACAAGGACCCCCCCCCCCCTCCCCCCGGTCAGGTCCTGCTTCTAATGGGGACCATGTGGAATTTAAAGGGACACCTGCGATTGCCCCTGTCCTGCTTTGTGACTCCATACTCCTTCAGAGCAGGAGCAGGTAGAATATTGCTCACAGAAAACCAGCTGTTATTCACCTGTTGTTCACCTGCTGATGTTAACCTGTAGCAAACCTGCTGATGTAAACCTGTAGCTAACCTGCTGATGTAAACCTGTAGCTAACCTGCTAATGTTTACCTGTAGCTAACCTGCGGATGTAAACCTGCAGCTAACCTGCTAATGTTTACCTGTAGCTAACCTGAGGATGTTTACCTGTAGTTAACCTGCCAATGTTCACTTGTAGCTAACCACCTGATGTTTACCTGTAGCTAACCTGAGGATGTTTACCTGTAGTTAACCTGCCAATGTTCACTTGTAGCTCACCACCTGATATTTACCTGTAGCTAACCACCTGATGTTTACCTGCAGCTAACCTGCTAATGTTTACCTGTAGCTAACCACCTGATGTTTACCTGCAGCTAACCTGCTAATGTTCACCTGTAGCTAACCTGCTAATGATCACCTGACCTGTATCAGCTAATCCTAGGGAGAACATTCAACAAGTTGGGGTTCACGTTAATACGGTGATCAGCGCTATAGTGCTCAGACCTTAACAATAGCGCACAGAAAACAAACAGAACATACAGAGCAGTCGGTGTTGCATAAACAAGTTCCCTGTGAACCCTGTGGAGCGGCTGTTCCACACGCACACAGAAGATAAAGAGCAAATACAACAGGCATTATCATTGATCAGTAGCAGAGTTCTGCGTATCATTTGATCCTGCCCGCATGCACAGTACCCCGCGTTCCCCGCGCTAGGCAGCAAGGGTGATGAGATTGAAGGTGATCCATTTACCTGCATTGGCATTCCACATCCAGCCCCTTGTTCTCTCATGGAGCGCCTATCCTCGTGTCCGTCCCGATTCTCTCTCTCTCTCTCTCTCTTCTCTCCCTCTCTCTTTCTCTCTGTCTCTCCGTCTGTCTCTGTTTCTCTCTCTCTCTCCCTCTCTTCTGCACTTGTTAGAGTCTATTTCAGTATCGACGGAGGAGCCGGCTGTGACCGTGGCAAGCTTTCCAGCACTTTGGCAGAAGGTCACATTATCTCCCCCCTCTCCTCCCCTCCCCTCCCCTCCCACCACCACCACCACCACCGCTGCCTGGTGATGGGAGGAAGATCAAGATCAAGAGGATGAGGAGGGTGGGGAAAGGGGTGAAAGAAAGAGAGAAGACGTCGGGTTAACTCGCCAGGGGAGGCACGCTTCTTTTCCAAGCGTTTCCACGGCGTCCGCCCCAACCAGGGCGTTCCAGAGTCCAGCGGCGTCCGAAAAACGTGCGTGCGGGCAAGCCGGCGGCGGGCGTGCGAGCGGTAACGACACCCAGGGGTCTTTGTGCGTGTATGCGTCACCCTCCGGTTTGAGCAGAAGAAGAAGAAGAAGAAGAAGAAGAAGAAGAAGATGCAGATCCTCTTGGGGAAAGAAAGTTGACCGAGGGGTCCTGGGAACCCTCCGCTAATCACCCCGCCAGGCGCAAACTATAAGATGTGAGCCAGGACCCAGGGTCCACCTCCCGTTGCCGTGGTAACGCATCCAGATAAATTCCGTCCCGGGTGTAGTGCGGTCTGGCGGGAAAACGCTCCGAGGTTCGGGGGGGGGGGGGCAGCCAAGACCCTCCAACAGGTCTCTTTGTGGACCTGAGGGTGTGGGCTCTGCCTGGGTGTCTGCTCCTGGACGCCCACCCCTCCCTCTCTCTCTCTCTCCTTCTCTCTCTCTCCCTCTCTCTCTCTCTCCTCCTGCAGCCTGTAGCTCGGACTGCTGCGCTCCGCGTCCCTGGAAGAACTTGTGAGCGCCGGTCATTACGCAGTAAGGCTTTATCCTGCGATGCCTCCCCCTCCCGCATATCCCGCCCCCCCCCCTCCTCCTGTCGTTCCCCTGCTCCTGCAGCCGGAGGACGGTCGTCGTCCCTCCCTCCGTCTCTCTCCCCTCCTCCCTCCCTCTCTCCCTCCCTCTCAGCCTTGTAACATGTCTGTCTGTGCGTTCACTGTGAGGCCAATGTTTGTTGTTATGTTTTCATTTATTTCATCAATGACACCCCCCCCCCCGCGTAACGTCAATATGAGCGTCCTTGAGGCGGTCCTTGAGGCGGTCCTCGAGGGACGGTCACTGTCGTCCCGCTCTCTTTTCCTCTGATCATCTTCCTGTCTCTCTATCTCTCTCTCTCTGTGTCATTGGCCTATTTTTCCCCTCACAAATTACTTCTTATCTCTCTTTCTCTCTCCATCTCTGTCTCTTTCTCTCTCTTTCTGTGTGTGTCTCTTTCTCTCTCTCTCTCTGTGTGTCTCTATCTCTCTCTCTCTGTGTGTCTCTTTCTCTCTCTCTCTGTGTGTCTCTATCTCTCTCTCTCTCTGTGTCTCTTTCTCTCTCTCTCTGTGTGTCTCTTTCTCTTTCTCTGTGTCTCTATCTCTCTCTTTCTGTGTGTCTCTTTCTCTCTCTCTCTCTCATCGCCTCCCTCACTGTCGTGTGCAGAGAGAGAGAAAGAGAGAGAGAGAGAGAGAGAGAGAGAGAGAGAGAGAGAGAGAGAGAGAGAGAGATTTACATGGATAGAGAATGTTCCTTGCAGTTTTATAATCCAAATTAACACATCATTACAGGCAGGTTTTTTAAATGTGATCGGTCGTCCTCCGTGTTTATGGCATGTGATAAATAATTGCGCGTGTTGAGAGTGAACCGGCAGCTTTAGCTCTGAACTTTCAGGGCCAGGGCCGTGAAGAAACACCAGATTCGTTTTCAGCGCGCACGTTTTGAATTTGACAAAGTGTATTACAATAGCGGAGTCCATCTTTAATAATCATATTACTTTTTAAAATTTAGTTATTTCTAAAATGCTGAATATAACAATACTTCATCAAATGTTGATTGATGAAGAAAATGTCATAATGTATTTACAGTTTGTTAAAAAAAACTAAATGGATGCCCAGTCCTTGCATATATCTATGTAATATACAGCAGGTTTCCAAGCTATATGGCCAGTATCTCCATAAAAAGTTGCAAACTCTGGTGCAGTATGAAAAACCCATTCATCTTGTTTCTACTCTCTCTCTCTCTCTCTCTCTCTCTCTCTCTCTCTCTCTCTCTCTCTCTCTCTCTTTCTCTCTCTCTCCTCTCAAAAAACAAACCATTATTCTTAGGCAGGGGAATATTTATGATAAATGTATGATCCTTTCAGAGCCGTACTGATAGACGTGTCACTAACGACATGGTATGCTCCTCGCCAGATGTCTGTAGGTGGTCCCTACAGGCTGGCTCTCGAGCGCTCATCGATCGGCGAACATGATAAATGCCCCAGGGTCTCGCAGTGTTGATCCACGGCTCATCCGGTCGGTGTCTCCCAGTCGATAGGCCATCGATAAGGCATTGATGAACGGGGGCCATAAAGCAGCACGCCCATTACGTTTACATGGAGATTCTTGAGCCTTGGTAAGTCCGCAATATACTTGCTTATAATTATGCGTACGCACAATGGCTACCAGGCGTATCGGGCGGGTAACCTGCGTTCCTACGCGTACGCATGATGCAATACAGCACATGAACGTGAGGGCAGTATCAGGATCGGACAGACAGATCAACAGTAGTTTCTAAACAAAGAATAACAATGGCGGGAAGTTTCAAAGAGAAGTTTGTAGAGCTCGTTTTTAATTTCCTAACATCTATATGACGTCTCCATCCAATGCATAATGCTATAGGCCTATGCTCAACTGGCATGAGATCAGAATCTATTTGGTTTATTTGGTTACATGAAACACTGGACACCACCAAAATAATTTCACATTGTTTTAGTATGTTAAAAACAGCCATGAAATTCAGCATTGTACAGGTAATCACAAGAAACTGCTGAACTAAATAATTTATATCAATCAGTCAATCAATACATTTTAATAAAAACTCATAAATAAATTATATTTAGTCTATTACATTTACAAAACACAAATTTGAGGGGATGTCTGAAGGTGCCATATGCCATATGTTAAATAATTACCTTATCAAAAGGCATATTTCCGATTCTGTAGTGCATCTCACTGCATAATGCACCATAGAACGGCTCTTCACATAAACAAGGTCAAATAATGAATTAGTTAAAGAATTCCCGTCAAGGTTTGGGAGTGAAGCAGTGGCACATGGTGACATTTTCGCCCCACGATGTATGCATAGTCATCGAGCGTGATGGATGGTGACGCTGATTAGAAAAAGTCAACTCCACTGTGTAACAGCCTTAAGTCGTAAATCTCTAGTGATGGAAACATGACTGGCGAGGCAGCAACGAACTTTGCATCATGTTGGCACCCCGTGGCAATGATCCCAGGGTGAGGGCTCCAGAAATGGCAAACAAAAAAGCATGGCTGCCATTCTGAAGTAGCATTACGACGTTTTAAACACGAATGTAGCAGCAAATAAGCTATTTCCTATTTAGAGGTATAATGGCGTAATGGAGTCCTGAGCAGAGAGTGACATCTCACTCCCTCTGTATGTATGTGTGTGTGTGTGTGTGTGTGTGTTGTAATCTGAGATCCTCTGTTCTTGGTTCTCGTGTATTTTAGTGTGGCCCAAATCATTTGTTGTGCTCTGGGATGCTTGTATGCTCAGTATAGTAGAGTAGAGTAGAGTAGAGTAAACGTTTAATGTCTCGGAAGGTAAATTTATCTTACAGACAGTAGTCCAACATAAAATCACACCCAGCCACTTAGACACCAACATTCAATTGTGACCATCAGTGTGACAATTACAACGTGTTTAAAAACATAGTGTGACCTCTAGTGGTAGAAAGTTATATATTATCAATTTAAGATCTGCGTTATATTGCCATACTTTTAAATTATACTATATAGAATAATTATATTCCATGTTAAAGAAAAAAAAATAACCACTTTCCAATCAATGTCCAATTATAGGCTCCACAGCCAACTTGCAGCCTGTTAATAAACTGGACTCTGTTTTCTTACTGCAGTCAATAAGGAGAGATCACTTCCTGTATCACAGTATTGACTCAAGGAAGCAACATGTCTCAGCACTCTGTTCCACCAGCCCAGTGTTCACGCAGTGTGCTACTGTAGCTCACCGCAAACATCTATTCCAAATTAATCTGAATTAATGAACACCTTCATGATGACAGTAGTGTATCCGTCCACAAATGGATTTCACTAGGAGTCACAAGGCTTAATGCTGTAAATGTAAATGTTTGCATTGTGTTGGCGAAGTTGACAGCTTGTTGACTTCTCCAAATAAGTATGGTGGTTCTGCAGCATGTCAAGCCATGCCAAGTGCTAGCAGAATGTCATTTAACAGAGAGGTTCCAACGGACCTTTCACCCTTTATGCCGACCAGAAGGACCCGGCATCCATGCAAATAGACGGATTTCACCATACTATTGCCCGCTATTTCACTCGGGGGAAGTTAATGTGTATTTTGAGTGTATATCATTAATTCCTATGATCAATCTGAGGCCACAACAGTGGAACTGTTTTGTGGTAAATTGACTTTGTTTCAGGCCATGCATGGTAGGTTTAGCTGTCTGGGCGCTGCCAACGTTATGCCTCACAGTTGGTGATACGCCCACTTAAGAGACCGGCAATGTTCCATTTCTGCCCCATTGAAATGCATTACAGTGCTGCATCTGGTTATCCATCCAGTGTCTATGGTGCTAGTGCAATAGGACGCTGTGGGTGAGCAGAACTGAGAGGAAAGGCAAGTGTGGCAATGTATATTATATATTTGTAACATAAATAACGACATATTCATTGAATTGCCTAACTGAGGCAAACAATACCGCTGAAGAAAAAAGGTTTGTAATGGGAGGTTGTCTGTTAAAAAAGTAAAAACAAGTTGCAAGACGACTCTAGCGGAAACGTTTATGTCCTCGGACACGGAGTGTAAACATTCGTGTGGAGCTGAGGAGATGACGGATGGGTGGATGGGAAGAAGGGAAAAATTGACAGATATAATCTTATCACTTTTTAACCTATTACATTATTACATTATAGTTATTACATTATAATTATTACATTATTACATTATAATTATTACATTATTACTGATAGTAAATTGTGACCCAATATGTAAAACGTTCTATATATTAACTACGCTGTTTTTGTACACTTCAAATAAAACTGAGAAAAAAGGAAGCAGGCATATGCTCTCCACGGCATGGTCTGCCTGCCTCGGTGAGCAATATGGCAGAGAAGCACGGCTGACACAAAATAATTCTGCCTCAGACGGCAAACACATCACACCACATCACATTGTCCATTTATATATACAGTCTATGATGACGTCACAGAGGGTCTGTCCATTTATATATACAGTCTATGTTGACGTCACAGAGGGTCTGTCCATTTATATATAC
>JAODUE010002802.1:0-11541 GCA_027564755.1 Amblyopsis hoosieri
CAGAACTGCATAAAACCTTACAAATGAAAGGGAATGTTTTTGCAAGGAAAATTTATGAAAAAAGGGCCTAGTTTACATTATGTAAACATTTCAGGGTCAAGTAAATAATGCAGTAATAATAATACAATATTATTATTATTATTATTATTATTATATTTATAATTATTATTATTGAATTATGATTGTATTATAATTCAATAATAATACAGTAAATAATAGAATCAGAAAAACAATAGTGAAATATTACTGAAATGTAACCACATTGTAACAAATTGATGTAAATTCATACAAATGCAGTATGTGTACATCAATCCTAAACTCAAACTTTCATTTATATCACACCAGGAGTTCCAATGCCTTGTGTAGCTGTGAAACCACCTCCTTGTAGCCCTGACGCAGATATGAATGTGCCAGTGCCAATGAATGTCAGTAATTGTCACTGCATGAGTAATGAATCATGACGATGATTGATGACAAATTAAAACTAATGAAGGACTGCAAACAAACAAGTATGAGATGATTGTGTCTGTTATGTTGATTTAGTCATGATTAGTTAATCACTATGATAGGTAGCATGCATTAGGATGGAAAAAGGGAATTGGCATTGATATAACTACCTTAGGCCTAAGGCTGGACGATATGACCTAAAATCAAAATCACGATAAATTGAACATTGTACCTCAATTACGATTAATTAACTATTAACTATTATTTTAGCCTGATTTCCTTTGAAAAACTTTGATAAACAAACATAAACGTTCTAGTGACCATTCACATTGTGCTGACAGGGAAGCAACAGCTGGATGCTTCACATTGTTTAAGTGTGGTAATCTGCAATAATGGTACTGAAATAACATTTAAGGATGAGGGCCCTTTCTGGTGACTAGATTGTAATATAGAAAAAATATAAACAAATTATAAAGTAAATAATAATAATAATAATAATAATAATACTAATAATAATATTAATAATAATAATAAAAACAAATAATAATGGTGTAACAGCTCATTAAAGGGTTAACCACTGTTTATGCTGCACAGTGGATTTGTGCAACACGTTCTCATTCCCAACTCGTCAAAAACTGCAGCTTGGTCAATGACGTTTCTTGTTAATTTTCGAAGCGTTAGAAAGCCTTTGGCATCGTAGGATGAAGACTTCGGTCATTGACTGTTACGCAAGACTACGGAGTTACCACCATCGGTTTATTTTTAGCTATATGGGCATGCAATTTCAGCAAAAATATTATCTCCTGGTTGTAGATAAATAATCAATGTACAATCGAGACATGTTAAAATGTAATTACCTGAAATCATAACATTAAATAGTTTCAGTTATATTTTGGTATAGGCTGTGTAGCCTATGATTTCAAGTGATTACATTTTAACATGTCTTGATGTCAACAAAGGTGGGATCTTGAATCCCACATAAACTTAAACCTAAGAGTTTATCAGGTGGCCTAAATGTACTATTTAATGAGACCAGGTAAAACTTCTGTGAAGGGAGTTTTTGTATTTAACACCACAAAGCATCACAATAGCTGCACTTGATACAGCCTTGTTAAAAAAGAAGAAAGAAAAAAGAATTTCCCTGATTCCAAGACGTATCGCTAAAAAATGTTAAGCGCTGCACTGGCCTTTAGAGCGATTGTGAACTAGATTTATTTAAGCGTTGACACAGGACAGCAGACAGTAAGTAGATATTTGCTGAATTTGACAATTGGTGTGTTGGCTTACTTTAAAGTTTATTAACACATGTAGTTGCATGCTGTGGAAGCATTTGTGAACTATTTCAACCATACCATACAGCACCGTCCCACTATGGGTACCCCTCAGCTCCACTGACATCCTGACTCCAGTGTCCTCTTTTTTGAAAACCAAAATATGTCACCATAAATAAATGATAGTTATAGCAGTAAAATTCACAGCCTGTCTGTTTTGGATTTAATCATGTACAACTCCAATTATGTTCCTAAAAATAAAACTGGTTTGTGGTATCTGGTGATATTTAAAAATCAGCGCAAGTTTAGATGGAGGAGGTAAAGAATCAACATACTATTTATCATGTCAAATAATCGTGATTTCACGTTTTGACCAAAATAATCGTGATTATGATTTTTTTCATAATCGAGCAAACCTAGCAAAGTATTACTTCCTAACCAGTATTGCCATATTGGTAATATATCAGTGTTCTTTTCTCCCTTGAAGTAGATTTATATTGCTAAAGAAGTAAAATAAGCACATTTTTGAAGTTTCTAATTACATCTGAGTATTCCACAGAGCCTTGAGCAGCAAGAACGGCCGGCAGCTCATCCTTGACAAATTAACTGTGCAAAACAGTGCCAAACCCATCATTGCTAGGACAGCTTAAGTAGTGGTAGGTGTAATAAATGATTCAGCGGTGTCGACGAGCTGGGTGTCAATTTGTTAAGTCCTCCCCATTCCCAATCACTGCGTCCTATGGCCATGTGTCTTACAAACCTTAGAGTTAGTCTGAAACCTGGTTTAAATTTAATTTTAATGGTTACAACATTGCTGAGTCATGCACTTTCTCCCCACCCACACTCCCCTTCCCCTTCGTTGTCTGTGACCAAGCTGTCACAAAACTTTTTCCCTCTGCCTTGTATTATCTCTGTCAGCAGTGGATCTATTAGGCCAAGCCGTGAAACACACACAGTGACAAGCGTAATGTGGACGAGGTCACTTCACGTCTTGACTTGACCCTGCTCTCTCAACTCAATTCACTTTCATCAGTTGGTTGTAGGCCTTTCCCTCCATTCCAAGTTCATAGGCAATGTTGGATGAGAGCCTTAACACACAAAAAAAGATGACTTGATCCCCTCTTCAACCGATATGGTTAACATTTCTTCTTCTTCGCTTCCATGGTTATGCTGACACTGTGGCTGTCAACAGTCATGGTGCTATTCCACTCACCCAAGTCTCACTTTACCAGCCCTCTGGCTTTCAGTTTCTGCACCGTATCCCAAACAGTATGATATTTACCAGTTTATGGTCTGATAAGGGCAGGAGAAAGATTTAAAAGTGAAAGTAAAAAGTGGGTACAGCTCAGCGCCACTCTTCCACCCTTGCCTAAACATTTCTGAAATGTTATTCAGCACACCTCAGTTAAAAGTATTAAAAAGTAATGTGTCATATCACAAAATATATAGCCGATTTCATGGTCGCATTATTTGATGGTTTTTTATGGTGGGGGAGTTGTCATGCAAGAATAAAGAATTTGGGCTTACATTTTTTTTATTTTTGGGCGTAAATGTTTAATTATCAGTACACCATTCCAGCACAAAATTGCAAAACCATATACTGCACTATACTAGCTTTGTGAGCTCACATACAGTTTTAATATCTCATCTCACCAGACTGGAAAATGTTTATGCTCGGCCAATGAAAAACCAGATGAGTCAACATCCAATTGAATAGTTCAGCAGGTCGTTTTGAAAGTCGTTCTGATTTCTTGATTGCGCTCCAATCGCCTGCTAACATTGATGCTTATTATCACAACTACTTTTTGAATGGAGCATTTCCAGACTGACACAAACTGTGGGGCTTGCAAGATTACGAAAGTTCTACCAGGCTACCAAATACACATTTTTCAGAATGTACTGTATATACACCCTAAGATTGAATTGTCTGGGGAGTGCAGTGAAACCCAACAACAGGTATCCCAGGACAGCACTACATTATGAGAATAGCCCTTCGACTAACACTCAGCTCTTGTAGCAAGTAAGAACTTTCTTTTATAGCTCTGGAGACAAATTGTCTATTTGTGCTTTCTTGGCTGTGCACCCACAGAACCACCAACATGTTGATACAAGAATCTTCTCTTCAGACACCAGCTCTGCCCATTGGACTGGAAAGAGTAGGTTTTGTACATTGGCACAGTCATGGGGGGAGTTTTAACTTTGATCAAAGAGGTCAGCCCCTCTGTTAGAGCTTGTTGCTGCCTAGCAGTTTATCTGCAATACATCAGCGGTGATGGATGGGTAATAGAAGAGCCGTACCCTTCTCGTTCGCAATACTACATCACCTCTGATAAATATCCCGCCTATCTGTTCTTCTTTGGGTGTCGATGATAGCCTTCTTCAGTGGCAGGAGCGTGGGTATAAAAGCATAGCAGCCCATCCATATCGGGCCTCTCAATTCTCATCACCAGCCATCTAGTTCCAATGGAAGAGAAGTGACTGACAATATCCGCCCCGCTTAAATTTTGAGCACAGGACACAGAAAAATGTACACTCATATTGTACACAAATTTATTTTTTGCAACGTTAAGAGCTGTGGAATTTCTCCACTGGTGGATTGTGTCCACCGCATTAATATGGTTTCAAAGCAAAGGATTTGTTACATGTTTATGGCTGTGGGTGGCCAAGGTTTATGTGAGTTATCGATCACACCTGAATGTTAAAGTCAATGAGGAAATAATTTAATTCTCTACTGGGCATCTGAGGCAAGGTTTTCACAGAGACTCTGAATGATTTGAAGTCTCCAGGAAAGGCACCCAACTTCTCTAAAGAAATCCAAATAATTTTCTTCATAAGAAGTTCAGGTCTTTTCTAATGCGTTTGATAGTCGTGTCTTATTTTGTTATTTTTCCATTAGGATGATGATAAGTTATGAAACTTCTCCTCACCTTTAGTGTAACATTGCAAGATGTGTGCGAACATATCACTAGGTTCCACACATCTGATAGGCATAGAGTGTTGCTATGGCGTTGCTCTTGCATGTTTGACTGACAGCTGGAAGGTGTCCACTGCTAGCTATACGCTAGCATCGCTGTAGCATCATACATGATGAACATGAACATTACAGGGCTATTAAAACATTATTATTATTATTATTATTATTATTATTATTGTTATTATTATTATACTTTTTGATTTATTCGACTGAAGCGGTGATTTTTACAGTATTTACTTGGACATGTAAAGCGTATCCAAGACAGCTTTGCCTCTAGCCCTAATCTGCATGGTGCTATCTTTAGCCCGCCCATGCTGAAATAAAGAAATATAATTAGTAATATAATTAGTATAATTAATATGATAACCAGCTAAATAGATACAGGCACCAACACTTCACACATACTGCCTGCCAGTTTAGGTGGCGGTAGCTGTCATTATAGAGAAATATTGTCAATTTAAATGTATTCTTTCTAGTTTGACTTTCAATGTTGCAACAAATGGCACAACATTGCTCAGCCCTGTCAACCAGTAATGAGTAAAAACATGACTGGCCAGCCAATCTTGAGAGGGCGCAGTTGGCGCCAAAGTGGGCACATACAAACTCCAGGCTTCACAAAAAATATGGTTAGCTCACATAACTTACATCCATATTTACTATGTAGTCTGTAGGCTATCTACACAGTACAGTCACGTACACCGTTAAAGCTACGCAAATATTCGAAGCCTTTTTAGTGATTGAACCATTGTCTTTTCTGACCATGTTGCTTTTTAAATGTCATATACAATGTAAAAGTTCCATAAAGAGCCAGCAGCACTTCTGGTATGCACATGCTATATACTGTATATGGTGTTGCATGAACAACATAATGCCTTTCAAAAGAATGAGTATTATCTCTGTGAGATTGGGAATTTGATCTGTAGTTATTGCGAGGTAGACAAAGCAGCTTACCTTCCTCATCCCCTCTGCAGTCTGCTTATCAATTCCACAATCCCACTGAATTAGCAGACACCACTGTTAAGCACTGGGGCACCCATGCCGTGATAAATCCCTCAAGTGAAAACACTGATCACTATCTGAGAATTAGTTGTTTCTAACCACATCACAAGGTTATCGCGCCTTTATGCCGCTGTTTCGGGCATCACCATAATTTGATTTATAATCTGGGTCGTGATCAAGCATGATAAGAGTTATAATATGAGGATGTTAGAGGGTTATTGCTAAATTGGTAAGATTCCACCACATCCACTTTGAAATACTACTAATTTTTGTTACAATAGCCTGTTACCACTATTTCAAAACAAGGTGATTATGTAAACTACCATTCCTAGACTGTCTAGGAATGATTTAAGCGGTTTGGCATTATTCACCTTTTGTCTTGCAAGTTACCCCAAGGTAAACAATATATAGTTTGTCCTGTATATTCATCCTCAGAAGACAAACCACAGCAACCCATTTTAAATAGAGACAGATAACTGCCAGTCCTGGGGTATTCTCAGGGAAGTGATTGCCAATGAAGTTGAAGTAAAATGAATGAGCTCTTAGTTGGACAGACCCAAATTCATTTCACAGGCCCAGCGGAACGGAGTTATCTGAATCAACTGTCCTCTATGTGTGGCTCGGGACGTATTGGAGACGCTAAGGTCAAATTACATGGAGGTTCAGCTTGTGTTCGATAAAATAGCCTTTTTTGAGATCACGCAAGTCTGACAGTCAGCCAGGCTGACACGCTCCGCCTCCGGTGAGCCGGAGCCAGGACAGAGAGAAATCCAAAATCCCTTTGTGCATATCCCATTTGCTGCTGTCTAATGTACAATCACGTGAGCTAGTCTTCCATCATTGCCATACAGTTTAAAATATTATTTTTAACTAATTTTGAAAAAAAGAAAAATGTAATCACAATCTAAAGACCTGACAGTCGGACCGAATCTCACGGCATCTCATTTTGACAATTGATTTGATTTGATTTCGCTGCTACAGAATCTTTCATTGTATTGGAGATGAATTTCTAGTGCACCTTCCCAGGCAGTCACAGTGCTCCAGATGAGTGTAATGTTCTCTAGACATCCCCAGGTCTCATAATGAGACTGTACTTAAGGTGTAAATTAGTCACAAAGCCCCGCTCGTGCCACACACAGGAGCAGCAAATCCACTGGGCTGCCTCGTCTTCCACCAGACTGGTTGAGATCCATTTCATGAACATCACTCATTACTGTGCAAATGGAAGTCATTAATGCTTGATAGTGAAATTAATGGAATTAGACGGTGTGTTGGGTCAGAGCCAAGAAGAACAGGACATGCTTTGGTATTACAGTAAGTGTTGCGTGCTTTTCACTGCAGTAACACACCGTACGAAACAGGTTTACCATAATTGGTAAAAGTGCCTTGTTATTATTATGCGCACTCTTTTTCGCAAAGGCCTCTCTTGCCGAGGCAATTATAGGCATGAATTGACACACTTAAGCGCATTTAATTGCCTGCTTCATTCCGGAAGAGAGGTTGACTTATGCTGTTGAGTTTGCCACGAGTCAATGTATAGCTGTACTGTACCGAGGAGACTGCAAGGCTGGCTCATCAGCACCGCGGACAGCGCCCCATCGATAAGCTTCACTTTCTCAGGCAGGCGGTGAGCCACTCCTTTACCCCCCACACACACACACACACAAGCTTGCTCTTTTACTCTCTCTCTCTTTTACGCTCTCTCTCTCTCTCTCTCTCACCACACAAACACACACACACACAGAGAATGTAACCATATACCAGATGAGAGCTGAAAGATAATTGAACTTTTGTCAATTTCCACACGAGCCATATAAACACGAATACGCAAGCAAAGCTTAAAAGCATGTCACATGTCACATTTGTTAGCTCGCACCGTGATCAGAATTGCCAGTTGGTGAAATAAAACACTGCGTGTTGAATCAACGCTGCCTGTGAGACGGCGCATACATCAATTTCAGGACCAGGGACAGGCCCAGCACAGCGTGCATACTAAACGGCTGCTAAAATACAGAAGGATGTCGGGTTAATTAGCACCACACAGAGACACCTGTGCTCTTAAAACTCCACATCTGTATGGCTGTCAGAGATCCACTGCCTTTGTTTCTAGGCAGATTTTGTCTCAATGCAGTCATGTGTCTTGGAATGACCTGAGGCCGATCAACATCTCCCGACCGACAAACACGGGGGCTTGACTCTCCTGTTTGAAGCACTGAAAGATGGGAGATTATATATTGGCTGATGTGACAAAGCAGGGCTTTGCGGTCTCTGCATAGATGCATATGATTAGATATCACACTAAGATAGTACAGTATATACATAGGGCCTATAGTAAAACATTATAACCAGAATAGCACTGTAGCACATCATCGGGATTTACTTTCAAATGTTAGCCTGACATGGTGTTCCTCTATCGCTGATTATTAATTATTTTTGTGAAGAAGCATGCCCAGAGTGGCTGAAAATGCATCAGAATCTGCCACATCTCCAATTCAAATGAGCATGATGTGAGATAGGGCTGGTTTTGATCAATGCAATCTGAAATGAAATCAGGTGCCTGGGAAGGTCTATACAGTACATCTGTGCTGATCCTTGTTGATATAATGTGTGCTGTCATAGTCATTGTGAAAATGCCAACATTCATTCTGTCACTCTGGCCACAAATGCAGTGTTATGCTGTATGGTGATTTTTATGTGAGCTCCTCTTGCAGCGCTATAGTTAACAGCTCATGGTCGATACGTGCGCATGACAAACCAAAGCATTATACACAAGCGGTTCTTCTTCAACAGAGAACAGTGGCAGTTCAGACCAGTTGTTTATGGACGGCTACATATGCTGATGTCCTACTGCTGTGAAAAGTGAAAATGCAAGTTGAGTAGACCTACCTACTGTATAGTGCTCACGTTGTAACAATGACTGTGGGCAACTGCCTTCTTATTGTGTAGCTAGACGCTGGCGTGAGCGAGATTTCGTCCAGCGCACACCGACGCGAACTCATGATGAGAGAGGCCGTTAACAAACTTTGTTGCCATTCCCTCCACGTCGACTACCTCAGCGGTCCTCTTGCAGCTATTACAGAGGGCTACTTGTACTTAAACATGTGACTGAGTGTGTGTGGGTTTGGGTGGGGGGTGCAATATTCATGCCCCGCTGCCCCAAGGTTCTGTGGCAGTCCTATCATCCGACATGTGGCACTGTGCTGCGAGGCAGAGTAGGCGGGTCAAGTAGAGACCGCTGCCGGCGTTGTATTCATAACTGAATATTTCATCTTCGTATGGGGCCAGTTACACATTCCGTTAAACGCTCCCAAGCCGCATTCCGCCGCATGTGCCATGACGCGGCACGCCGCTATTTTGTCGGAGAGCGCACTCACATTCTAATCCGTTTAATATAGACCCCCCTTTCTTTCTCTCTCTTTCTGTTTCTCTCTCTTTCTCATCCGTACTTCTCGCTATATCTTTTGCTGGATGATTTCATTTCGTTAAGTCATTATTCCCCAGAAAGGTCAAAGTCTCTGCTTCCAGGAACGTGAAATTATTTTCGGATAAGGTGACTTACCCTTGGCGCGCTCCAACGACAGACCGGCTGCTCCCAAACTTTCTCACCGGGGTAGAACAAGAGCTGAGGGATTGGAAGGGAGGACCGTTTTCTACCCATCTCTTTCACCATCTTTTGTCGGGAATCCTTGTCTTGTTCGCGTGTGACCGCGCGCGTCTTTTTTCCCCGGGATAGCTATTGAATCCTGACAAACTGTGAAATGAGGTCTTTCGCACTATCGGCAGTTTCCAGGACAGAGAAAGCCAAAGATGTCGCTATAGAATGGAGAATACAGTGTTAAACTTAAGACTACTGCTCCAAATCGCGGTGAGTTATTTTGATTGTTTTGATTTGAGTGTTCATTATATAAATATAATTGTGCCGTCTTTAAAATGGAATTTCCTAACAATAATCTGAGTTGTAGCCTATGTATGCACGAATCGTGCATGTTGCCCTACCTCGTTGAAAACAAAACATGATGCCAACATTTCCCTGACTCGAATAGGGGTGTGTAAGTCTGATAGTGACCGTTACAATTATGTCCAACGTGTTCATGATGTAGAACACATGCGGAATTATTACAGGACACACGCACAGTACGCGCGCACGAACGCACGCACGCTGTTATCAGTTTATGCACATACAGCGGTAGCCATGTGCAACAAACATAATCGATCCTCTCCATCGTTTGGGCAAACACTGTGCATGCGCATTATAGCCTACAGTACATTACACGTGAACACATTACAGTATGTGTTCGTACTGCACCCCGCCGTCCATCCAAACGCACACACGCACGCACGCACACACACACGCACACACACACACACTCCCATTCCCAACACAGATATCTAATATATATTTATAAGGGTATTGTTCATTTTTATTTCCATTATTGCTTGCAATAAGCGGCAACACTGAGTGATGAAGATGTTTGTGTCAGAAATGCAGAACGACCAGCACTAAGTCAGAAAGGATAATAGCAATCCTCTGACTTTATAATTATACATCCCACCCCCAACCCTCAAGCACCAACCTCAAAGAAGACACATGAGTCAGGCATCTTTTGTGAAATCCACTGAGCAAGCTCTGAGGAACAGCCAAATGCCCTGGAAGTAAATACATATAATGCTCTGAATGCAGTAATACCAGCCTATACAGTAGCAATCTGACATATGTACACCTAAAATGACTATTATTAATAGTTTTACTTACACCACACAGTAACAGTGGCGTCAGAACTGCTTCTTAGCATTCATTTGTGGGAAGCTTAGTAAAATAATTGACAAATCATTGCCGTTAATTCTCCTGTAGCCGCTCGTGGGCTCTGAGGGGATTTGTAACCAGCAGTGTGGATGCCACAGACTGTTTATAGCACCACAACGGGCCTACTGTTCAGCAGAGTGCTCATCTGTCCTGAGAGACTGGTGAACTCGACCGTGTCCGGGCCTGAAAGCCACAGTCTCCTCCCATAAAAGGAGGAATCTCTTTCTCCCATATCAGTCACCTGCTCCAGAAATGAAAGAGTTAGAAGCTCAACACATTTCCAGAGCTCTTCTGTCATGCTGCATGGGACATCCAGTTTGGATTAGAGGATTTCTGCCTGTGTGCGTGCATGCGTGTGCGTGCGTGTGTGTGTGTGTTTACGTGTGTGTGTGCGTGTCAGTCAGCCACAGCTCCATCAGCTCAGCAGCCGTTAATGAACATGCATTCTTAATTGTGGCCACAGCAGTCTGCATTGTTATGACGGTGTCCCACTTCAAGTGCAGTTGCGTGTTGGAGGCACGCAGCTCGGTTCAAAGGCACGACAGTCACACAGAGCAGAGCGGCGCATATGCAGACGAGGGAAGAGGAACGAGAAAGAGAGAATGGAGCCCAATTAGGACTCCTGCATTGCTACAAACTTACCACCGCTGCACCTTCTCTCCCCACCATGCACACAGTGCAGACACACATCAGTTAATGGCTGCCGCTGCCTGTGGCCCGCTCGTCTGCCCTATAGCGGCGATATACGCTGGCAGATCACAGAGCCACCATTCGGCCTCATGCACCCCCCCCTTCCCCACACACACACACACACACACACCATCCTACTCACCACACACACCTGGGTACCTTGACAAACTTAGCAATTGCGTCCCGTACCTGAAGCACACAGCGCAGATAGCTGTAACACATCCCCCCCTCCCCCAACGCAGAGGACACAGATACACTGTACAGTAAGAGAGACAGAAAAGAGATAAAGTAAAGAATGAGGGAAGGATAAATCACACATTGCGTGGGGGTTGGTTTGGTAGACCTATATATATATA
>JAODUE010002803.1:0-11541 GCA_027564755.1 Amblyopsis hoosieri
TCGCTGTAACACTATCTCGCCCCCCCACTCACTAACACCCCCCTTTCCCCCCCCCTCTTTCCCCCCCCGGCGGTGGCCCACATCACCCCCCCCCCCCCCCCCCCCTGCATCCTTCGCCCGCACCTCTGGACCCCGTCCTTCAGTGGGACGGCGTGGGCCCCTTCCCCGAAGCGGTGGACCCCCCTAAAGGGGTGCAGATGCTGTGGCACCCCACCATCGTCAAGCCCTACCTCACCCTGCTCTCGGAGTGCTCCAACCCGGACACCCTGGAGGGGGCGGCCGGCGCTCTACAGAACCTCGCGGCGGGCAGCTGGAAGGTGAGGAGACTGAGACCAACACTAATGATTCAATTACCAATCAGGTTATGAACCAATTATAAATCATTAACAAACTGTTACAACACATTCGAATTAAAAGAGACAATGGTGGCCTGCTGCTTGCCAAATAGTGAGCCCACATTCGTAGCTGTACTGCTAATGCTGCGTTCACATGGGACACGGCAAACCGGATGTCGTGTTAGCGGACGAGAGCAGGACGGCAAAATCAGTTGTGGCCGGCAAAAACAAATGCCGTGCCGTTGAAAGTTAAAATATTTAAACTATTTACCGTGCTCCGCGACGGCATTTACAAACGGATGTTCGTAGCTTCCTCACACACGGAGAAAACATCGACAACGAGAATGTAATACTTTTGGTGCAACAACACTAGAATACTAGATACAATACAAAAATAATCACATAAAACAGTTGCTACTAAATAATTGTGTTATATATTTTTTCAATTAAATTCTTTGTAAACAATGCGACATCGCCATAGCAACTGCCATTTTGTTGGACTTTTATGCCATGCCGTCCAGAAAGTGTTTGCCGTCTGCCATGTGAACGCAGCATAAATGGTGGACACAGCGATTGTAAGCCAATACGCTTATTTGTTAAATTCAGCAAATATTATGTATTTATATTTATTTTATTTAACCTTTATTTAACCAGGCAATTTCACTGAGATTAAAATATATTTTTCAGGAGAGACCTGGCCAAGAAGTAGCATATGAGTTATAAAACATCTACAGTAGTTATACAACCAAATATACATACATGTACATATACAGTATGTATGTATACACAGAACGAACAGCTACCAAAACATGATATTCACTGAATTTGACAACATCAACAACAACAAAATAAAAACAATCTTACAATCGCTTACTCTACCTTTAATAATAACACTCAGTGATAACGCTGGATAACATTAAGGGGTTTTAATGGGGTGTCTCGAAAAGTGCTAATAGTGAAATCTACATATGTAGGGAATGTCCATAAATCCTCTTGAATGTCCCAGACTGGAAGTCTACCATGTGGTCAATGTATCTTAGAAAGATGAGCGCCTTAGCGAACATGTTACGCGTCATCTAAGTCGTTCAGGAATTTAAGACTATTATTATTAATATTCCACAAGTAACTCATGTGGTAAATCAAAGCCTAAAACTAATATAGAAGTTTGAGGAGCTTCATTTTTTTTATTTTTTTTTTTTATTTTTTTTTACGGAGATGGGAATTCATGACATTCTTCCAAAAAATAAAATACTGAGGCAGCACACACACACACAGGGTAAATAAAACACTGGCGCAATAAAAACTACATGAATAAAATAGATTTCCATGGTGAAAGAAGTGCATAAATGTGGGCATAGCAACATGATTTTTCTTTTTCTTTTTCACAGCCTGAAGGTACAGTAAGAACTGCAGTCAGGTAAATGTAGCGAATCTTTTGCAATGTTCTGCCCCTGTAACAGAGCAGACGGGCTCCATTCAAACACATGGGTTAAGCTTGAAATGTAGTCTGCTACTGTTTATTGAAAATAATGTGGTGATATTGCAGGCAGGGTGGAGTGCTACTCTGATACAGTACATGTATTATATCACTTAGCCTGTAACTCGGGTTACAGGAAAATGAACAATTAGAGGTTTGGAATGAAGTATAAATTAGATGCTTCCCAGAAAACAGGAAATATACATGATTAGCGAACAGTATATTAGCCAATAAATGATGCAATGTGTGCAGTATTTATTCAATCATATTTAACGTGAATGAATGCAATGTGTGTATACAGTAAGCTCCCCTCCATCAGTCATGTGACCTGATGTAGAAAGGCATAGCAGAAAGACCTCGAAATAACATTTCGACCTTGGGCACCTATGGCTTCCCATTTGAGATTTTAGGTCAGTCACAGTGGTCATGAGGGTCCTCAGTCAAATGTTGACCGTTTATAAAGCACACTAATACAATGTCTGGATGCAGACGCAATTACTGAAGGGTTGCTGCTGGAAATAGCAGCGCACGTGACCGCGCGCACACGCACACACAGCTCGCACAGCTAATGCATCTCATTGCTAGCGGCAGGTGGGTGTTGGCCTTTAGTGCTAGCAGAGGAGCTCCCCCTCTGAACGAAGGCCCTCCCCACACAGAGAGGGAGACAACAGGAGGAGCGCCGTGCCCACTTCTGCCCTGTAAATGTGCGTGGGAGGGTTGTCTATCTGATTTTAGTGTGTTGAGTGCCTCTAGCGTTGAAACCCTACACTCTGGCATTATGGGATGGCCGGGAGGAGGTGTGTGTGTGTGGGGGGGGGGGGGGGAGTGGGGGGAGGGAGATGGGGAATGGTGGGGGGCAGGTGGTCTCCTAGTAATCACATTTTCTATTTCGAGGAACCGTGCGCGTGCACGTGTGTGTGTGTGTGTGTGTGTGTGATGTCTATATTCATGCATGCTCCCTCTGCTGGCCACGTGGAGATGTAGCCAGCTCCGTTGATAGGAGCCGTGTCTTGGCCATGTACAAGGGTGAACGCACGTTGAAATTCATTCCCCCAGCTGACTATGACATAAGTTTGCCCTCTTTGAAAATGTGCCGAAGGTGAAGCTCTACGAAGCCTCTATAAAGGAGATGTTATTAATATTGTTCTTCCTTTTTATAGCTTTGTTGTTTTTGTATGAAGCCAGCATAGGTTGAGCAGATTGTCACTTGCAGACAGTATGTAAAAACCTTCTGTGACGTCGCCCATAGCTTTTCTCAAGAACGGAACACACTGGAGTCTATGGTGATTGACTCCCTTTTGCAGTTTTGCAGTCCCTTTGGCCGTTCGGTAAAGTGCAAGTCATTTCTCTGCACCGGAGGTTCCCGCCTGGTCACTGGACATCTTTGCTTCACCGCCGCACAGTTCAAATATTCAAACTCTGCAGCTGACTAGTAGAAGACAGGTTTTCTGCTTGTTGCCACCTGGAGCAGTTGGTTTAAGTGCCTTGCTGGAGAGCAAGTGAATTGCAGTTATTTAGAGAGCGGGGAGCGTTCTCAAAGCTCAGAGCCATCTTCTCCCCAGCTCCTGTAATTCCCTGTTATATCATTTATGAGTCAGAATGATGTCTCACACGCTCTCATATCACCCCTGAGTCTAACCTCTCCGTCTTTTCATCCCCCACAGTGGCTATTTCGTTTTCTCTGTCTTTTTTCCTCTTCACTAAAGTGTCCCCTTTGCTACATGACCACTATTATGTGATCAATCCTAAAACAGGGAGCTACTGTCAGTCTAGTGCAATCTATGCAGTGTTCACACAAAGTGACCAGCTCCACAGGTGCGGAAAGAATGGGCAGCTTCCAGTTATAATGGAAGTAAATGGGAGGAGGGAGTATTTGTGTATAATTGAACAATGACAGTGACAAGACTGTTTGTGTACAGGTTGAATCGTGTATGATCTACTGTGTGACGTTGCAATGTGCCCAATGTGTTAACGTAACAGATTTTCCACTTTTTTCTAGTTTTCTCATTACTTTATACCCAGTATCACAAAGGACTTGTGATATTGTATTAACAGATCAGCACCATCAGTAGCTGGGTTTACATGGACACTTTTTTGTCTTTCCGAATGGAATCTTTTCCGATTGATGGTTTCGGGTTACCTGTTTACATGGGATGTTACCTAATCGGGTCTGGTGTTTACATGCGCCGTCGCAATTTATTGGAATGCACACATTATCTAGCTCATAATGTAACATGTCCTGCTAGCAAATGGTAAATCCGGTTAGCTTCTAGTTGTATGTATGTTGGAGAGTGAAGCTATTTGTGTGACTGGTGGAGAAATGTACGTCTCCAGATGAAGACACCGTACTAACTCCTATTCACTTGTTTGCGCACGTCGCAGTTGATTTGTCCAGACTTTGTACTGTTCTTATAATACAGAACATCCACTTTACAGTGGCTGTGCAGAATAGTTTACCGACATCACACAAAATGTAAGACGGGTCATGCGTATTAGAATGCAACCAGGAATTAATCGGGTTTAATATGAAATAATTCTTCTTTCAATCGGGTCATGGAACGGGTTATACTATCTCTCTGCTGCTGGAATGAAATTTTGATCGGGTTGGCCGTTTCTCTTCCGATCGTGGTGTTTAAATGGAGCATTTTCTTTCTAACGGAATAACAGGGTCCGTGTAAACGCAGCTACTGACACTCTATATCAGTGTTTTCCCAATCCCGGTCCTGTGAGCCCGTTGCCCTGCATGTTTTAATCTCCCTGCTCCAACACAGCTGATTCAAATTACTGGGTTGTTACCAGGCTGCTGCAGAGACTGCTGACATTCATTTGAGTCAGGTCCTATTGTGCCATGCATCCTATGGACCTTTCGCCAGAAGCGAGTTAGCCACGCCCATGGGCGGGACTGTCGGACAACTGACCCACATGGCTCTGAGCTGACCATAACATCAGAGACGATTTTGATAACATCCATCCAACATTGTGTCAATAACAATAATGGGAGAAATCGTGAAAACAGCTAGATTTAGTTACCTGATGTTTTCAGTTTCTCATTGAAATCTAGTAGACTAACTATTACATTTAAAAAGAAATAAAACCGGTTACTGCAGCTTAATGCTAGTATAGGTCATACCGGTACATCCCCACGGCGAACGCCTATCTAGAAAAATAGGCTTACTAGTAACATATTCCTATGTCCGATACTATAGTATATATCTTTACAAAATGTTTTATATTGATCTTTATATTTGCCTATGTACGGTACAATGTAAGATGTTCTTGAGTGTTTTGAAAGGTGCCCTGAAATAAAATGTATTATTATTATTATTATTATTATTATTATTTAATCCTGCTGTTAAGATAAAGACAATCGTCGCTTTAATTTTAGATTGTTTCATTCTCAGTGAATGAGAAATATCAAATCAAATATGTTTAAACAGATTTGATGGAGAGACAGTGATTCCAGTAGAAGTGGCGTGTTTTTCCAACACAGTGTGGCGCATATCAACATTTCGGCCTTCTGATAAGTCAGATTGCCTGTCAATCAAACCCTGGCTCTGCACCCAGTGCGGTACAGTGCGCCACCATTCACGGTGTGCCTTACCTTGTCCGACAGTGGTCGGTGTACATCCGCGCGGCGGTGCGTAAGGAGAAGGGCCTGCCCATCCTGGTGGAGCTGCTGAGGATAGACAACGACCGTGTGGTCTGCGCCGTGGCAACCGCCCTCCGCAACATGGCCCTAGACATCCGGAACAAGGAGCTCATTGGTGAGTATCGACCGGGGGCTTCGTCCAGCGGAGAGACAGGGAGTGGTGCAGGGGGGTATGTTCATATTGATCGGGGAGGCCAGTGAAACCTTAACAGTGCCTCGCTTTTGAGAAGAGATAACACGGAGTTCAAATGTGACCCAAGATCCAATGTTCCGACCTGCTGTGTGCTGTAACTAGCACTCTGGCAACGAGAGAGCTTGACAGGCCACTATTGTCGAGCGCACCAATCAAAAAGCAGAACTAGTGTAAGGTCTGTGGTCTACTACACCAATCAATGTACAGTAGGCTAATCTATGCAATCTATACAACTATGCAAGCTGGGGCTGCTAATAATATATGTTTCTGATTTTATGATCTTAAAGTCATTCTAGCTGAACAATACAGTATAACTTAAAACTCAAAATAAGCATTGTGTAGGATTACCATTATTAATATTATTATTTTGCTTGTTTGTTTTTATTTTTATTTTTATTTTTCGCTAATGTTTTTCAAATATGCTCCCTCAACATTTTAATGTGATAAAGAGATAGCAAGCATGTCTGAGTGGCAGCAAATATTGAGGCAGAGAGGATAGAAAAAGAGAAAAGAAAAGATAGTCAGAAAATATGTATATGTGTGTAGGGAGAGAGAGAGAGAGAGAGAGAGAGGGAGAGAGAGGGAGAGAGAGAAAAGTAGAGAGGGAGAGGGAGAGAGAGCAGTATAGATGAGGAGATCAAAAGCTTGCATTAGACTTTGAAGGGCAGACACTGGTATGAATGGGCAGGACTCAGTTGTACTTAATGACTGGCAGCTTCCGCACATCCAGGGACCAGGCATCACTAGTCAACCTAACATGCACAGACATCTTCCTAGATGTGTGTGTGTGTGCATTTGTGTGCCTACCGTACATCTGTTTGTGTGTGTGCTTGTGGTGTGTGTGTATGTGTGCGCGCATGTGTGTGCGTGTGCCTGTGTGTGTGTGGATGACATCATCATCTCTCTCTTATCTCTCCCGTCGGTATCTCTGATTATCTCGGCTTTCTGGCGCTGTGCGGTTTCTATAGCAACCCCGCTCCCCGTGACTTAGGCGAGGAAATCTCCCAGGTGTTCTTGGAAATGACATGGAATGCCGCTGGTAAGGCTCAGCCATCAACTGTGGCGTGTACCCGTTTATCTGTTCGGCCATGTGGCGTTTATAAGTCCTCTTTGACAATAATTCCATTGTATTTTCAGTTGTTGTGTAAACCCCAAATCCACAAAGCTACCTGGTATGGTTGATAGTAATCTATCGTTGATTGTATGCTACCTGAAGGTACAAATAGTTCAGAAATTGCATTTCAAAAATGCAAAACAAATGAATCCTTGCTCCGCCTGACTTTTGCTATCAGATCAATTTGTTTGGCTGAGATTATACAGTAGTCTGGAAACCCTGTTTGCATTAGCGTTTACACAGCCACCCTGCTGGAGACCAGGGTGGGTTAGTGAAATGACGTCAAGCGTGTTTCGAAATGGTGATAGAGAGATGAAAACTCTGTAAAAACAATATAGCCTAACATTTTTTAAAGCTGTTTAAAGCTAGGCACCGTTCAAAATGTATGCACTTGCTGTATTATTAAATAAAAAAGTATAATTGATCTAAAAATATAGAAACTGTTTAAATCATGTCACGTACTGTAGCTCAGCGTGGGGCAGTACATTTAAGTGTTAAGAGCAAAAACAGCCTAAGTGGCAGAGAATAAATGAAAGAATAAACAGACAGAGAGTGACAGAGGCAAAGCAACAGTGGAGAGAGCGGCTGCTTCGTATTTACCACTTATGGTAATGTGTTGTATGCGTTTGTTTGAAACATGCTAGCCACGCAGCGCTGTTCTGCTGGACTACAAACAAGTGGCGCATTACATGGACACCAACAATGACTCCGCAAACAAGCGGAGCAGCGACCTAGAAGTGAAGCGTAAGAGACCGAAAGAGACAGAAAGAGAAGGAAAGGCACAGAAGCAGAGGAGAGAGAGGCAGGGCAGCGAGGGAGTGAGACACGTTGAGTGAAAGGGACAGCGGCAGGGTTAAGCCATCGCTGTGGGTAAAGGTGTGAGTAGATGTGTATGGACAAGAAGGTGAGAGCCGGGCTAATAACGGCTCCCGTTTGCCCCTCTGCCCATCTTCCTTGTTCACCTCTGTGACACACGACACCTTCCTACATGGTGCCATCGTTGCAAAACCACAACGCTAACCCAAAGTGACAAAGCGGTTTACAGCACTGTCTGGGTCCATATGCCATGTACCCGCTTGGTCCCTAAGTCTCAGCCATCCTGTTCTCACTTGGTTTATTCCTTCTCTCTCTCCGTAAATCACCTAGGAGATATACAGTGTCTTGAAGACCCCCTATTTGGTTTTTCTTTCATCAACATCGAACATCTTTTCTCAGAACACGTCATGACAATATCAAAACATTTCGAGGATGCTTGGACTCAGTCACTCACCCGCTCACATCTAAAGACAATTGTGTCATTAGTCACAAGGATTTTAGTCTGGTGCCGCATACTTACACCGTATCTCATAGAGAAATCGGATTTAGTCGGAATATCAAGATTAGAAAAGACTTAAAACAGCTCCGATTGCCATTTTACACCAAAAGATCGAGGTGACAGGAGCGCACTAAAACTCTATCAAGACTCTCGTGAATTTATTCCGAAATTTGTCTGCGATTTGTCACTTGGGAGTCGTTAGGTGTTAGGCCGGCATAAGATAAGAAAATACAGGCATTTCATGTGAGATATTTATAGTTACATATTTTAAAACATCATGTTCTGAGTGAGTTAGAGATTTTTTTTCTTTACGAACCCTCAACAGAGATACAGTATGTTCCTTTCCTCTGAAAAAAAAAAAAAGGAACTTATTTCCACCCAAAAAATGCATTATTTGATATGACTTTGTTTTATCAAATAATGTGTCAATAATGTGTCAATGTGTCAAATAATGTGTCAATAATGTGTCAATTGTTTCTGGACAAAGTCATATCAAAAATGCATATTATTAGGGAAAATACGTTCCATCTCAGTGCTAGACTGATTTATCCTTAGAGGGCTAAGGGCACAGCCTGTATCTGCATGATATGCCCAGAAGACAAAAGAAAAGTTACTGTACCCAACTATCTCTAACCTAGTCCAACATGAAGGTGTTAAGCCAGGCTAAGTTAAGTGCCTGCATGTTGCCATAACATCAAAGGGGGAAGAAACTGTAGAGAGAAGTCAGCGTTGACATGAATAAAGGTGACCTTTGTCCACTCATGAGTCACGTCTCCTGTAGTGTAAGGAAAGCACTTTGATTGGGCAGAGGAGAGATGAAATGAGGGTGGGATGAAGGAAAGGGGATGGATAAGAATGCATAAAAAAGGGTTAGGTTAACCACGGAAAGACAGAGGTCGAAAAAAATGGCGGGCGATGACTTTTTCTTTGAGCAAATCACGAGCCACATACCCTAAACTTTGGTTCCTGCCCAATTCTCTTTCTTACAGGATTAAGCTGTCTTGTCTGTGTCCCTATTTCACCTTCCTTAAGAGCTTTTGATTTGCATATCATACTGTAAGCGATAAATACGTCTCATTCACGCTTGTTAGAGCAGTGCTTCGTCATTTACTCACGGCTGGTAATTTGACACACGTGAATTGGGTACAGCGCTTAGCTGCCAAAGAGACAGCACCAGACATATATGCTCATTCCTCTGCAAAACAAAAGCTGTTAAGAGAGTGGGTGGATGAACAGCCTCACTAAGCCAATGCTCTGTAACTAATAATAATTATAGTAATAATAACTTAACTCACAGTGTTTTGTCATTTTCAAATATGCAAATGAACTTGACAAAATATGATAATAGTTCATTGTTATTATTATGAATATTATTATTATTGTTGTTGTTGTGTAGGCTATGTGATGTCAATGTTTATTAGATGAATCACAACATAATAAATGTGTCAAAATATAACTCTTGTCCTGTATTCCAGTCCTTGAGCTGCAAACTATTAGCCTGGCTTCGCCTGACTATTGCTCTCAGCTCAATTTATTTATTCGGTTCCAGATAGTAGTCTGGAAGACCTGTTCACATTAGCGGGTGCTGGCGGCCCAATCAGGGTGGGTTAGTGAGGTGACGTTGAAGTCAAGCGTGTTTCTAAACGGTGGTAGAGCTAGACGAGGCGATCACAACAGTTGTGGCAACGCCGATTGGTTCAGTGCTGTCCAATAGTTAAAAAATCAAGACGAGGTCTACGCAAAGTAGGAGGAAACAACTGCAAACACTTCCCAATGGAGCGTGGCCGTATTCACTTTGGTTACACCAGGCTAGCAAACCATACCTTACACCTTTCTTTACCTTATATTCTCTACCATTTCTTACAAGTCTTCGCCCACCATCCCCTCTCAGCCATTTTATCTCAGTATCACCCTCCATTTATTTAAGCATTCTGCACCCTCGCACCTCTCCATTTTCACATGCTAGCAATCTCTTTCCACTCTTTTATCTTATCTATCTCTCCTTCTTGCCTTCTCTTGCCTTTGTCGCCCCTCCACCCCCTCTTTATTTATTTCTGCACCACTCCACCCTTTCTGTCTCACACTGATGGCATCGGTTCCAGAGTGTTGCCGTGGAAACGGAAGGAAGGCACTGCAGGGCAGTCACTAATTGCGGGGTCCTGTGTGTGTGTGTGTGTGCTCGCGCGGGTGTGTGTGTGTGTGTGTGTGTGTGTGTGTGTGTGCCAAAGGTGTTCGTACACTGTAAGGACACATTAAGAGTATAGCTGCTGAAGTTTCCCCAGTTTAAACCCTCCAGTAAGACACAAACCGCACCCATAGTAGATTATAGTGTATGTGAGACTCTGACATCCACCAGAAGGAGGTCTAGGAACAAACCAAGATTAAGCATGTGTTTGTGTGGTGTGGTGTGGTGCTACCTGGGAAAAAAAGTGCAGTTACCAGTTAATGAATAAAGGGCGTTTAAATAAGGATTTACCTAATTATCTTTTGCAAAGGGGCTGCAGATGAAAGGGTTGTAGATTAAAAACATGCCCCCTTACTTTATGAATATTGTTGTATTCACAGAGTGGTCAGCAGGCCATCTTGTATGTTCATCCATATGTGAGGCTGTTTATGATGTGTTGATTCTGTCACCAAGTAAATTCAGTTGCTAGTCTGTCTTTTCACTAGGGTTTAAACCAGCGCCTCTCCACAACAGAATGGTATCATTGTGTGAGAGCCAGAGAATACTGGAATGGTTAATTGGTTCATAACTTTGAATATGCTTGTTCTCCCACCAGGACGAATACATTTCTGTCCCTGCCTTGTTTAAAGCACACACACATACACACACCTGAACTATTTTGAACGTTTTTGAACATTATAACTCACCAGTAGCTAGCCTAACTTCTCTATGCTATCGCTGCCAGTGAAATCCCTTAGTGTCAAAGTGGACATTCTGACCGCAGTCTGACCACACCTGCATGTTTATTTATTTATGCTTTTCCTATTGATACAGTTTGTATTTGGTTTGTACCAACAAAGTGTATTGCCTGCTTTGAACAATCCAGACAGCTCTGTATAGGGAATTAAATTGTCATTTGTCAAAAACAATATTCTCCGTGTCACATTGAGGGCCATAGGACAATGGAGTGTACGAGTCATCAGCTTTCAAACTTACTTTTGAATGCCAGCAGATGCGACATCATGGCTAGCTACCGAAGTACACATGTGCCCTTCATGCATACACACACACACACACACACACACACACACACACACACACACACACTGGTCTCCAAAGTGAAATGAGTCCCCGGTGTGCAAGGGTTTGGCTCTGCTTTTATCAACACACTTTGTTCCCTGGCATTTCCTCTCCTCTGCTCCACTGTGCCAGACAGACAGGGGGAGAGAGAGAGAGAGAGAGAGAGAGAGAGAGAGAGAGAGAGAGAGAGAGAGAGAGAGAGAGAGAGAGAGAG
>JAODUE010002804.1:0-11539 GCA_027564755.1 Amblyopsis hoosieri
GGGTCTTCTGAACCATTCTTTGTCTGGCCCCTCCCCTGAGACCACTTTGCCTTGGGAGACCCTACCAGGAGCACAAGCCTCCAGACAACACAGCTTTCAGGATCATAGGGACACACAAACCTCTTCACCATGATAAGGTGATGGTTCCCGGATTTTAAGTGTCTGATTGTAAGTACTTTATTTATTATAGTTCATTTATAGAAACCTGAAGTAAGAGGAAGTAAGAAAGTTAAGAAGAATAAAATGGATAGTATGAAACTGTCTGTAATGAGAGGAATACACGACAAAACGAGTACCACAGAAGTATCACATGTACAACATCTCTCATTATTCAAGCCTCATCTTCAGCCATTGTCAACTATCAGTCATCCTCGTTTTCAGCTTTAAGCTATCTGTCAATGGGTAGACAGCCTACAATACTCTGAGGACAGAATAGATACGA
The DNA here is from genome assembly GCA_027564755.1 of Amblyopsis hoosieri. Classification (NCBI taxonomy): domain Eukaryota; kingdom Metazoa; phylum Chordata; class Actinopteri; order Percopsiformes; family Amblyopsidae; genus Amblyopsis; species Amblyopsis hoosieri. The sequence goes on from JAODUE010002804.1 coordinate 443, forward strand.
CTCCTGACCCTTTGGATTTGGTAGGTCCACTACCTCCCAGTGACACAGACAAGTCCCTAGTTAACATCAGAACAGTAAACACTGTCAGGGACACCATAGGCATTGAAACTGGCTATGAAGAACAAAACATGTGAGATTGGATGGTGTATTCTGCTAAACAACACCTCATGGTTTACTGTGTGTGTCTCTCTGTGTGACCTGTGTCTCAGCGCGCCCAGGCCTAGGTACAATACCTTTTGCCCTCAATCCCACCAACAATTTACCAGGAGTTGTATGTATTTACTCCCTCTTTACTGACGACTGCATAAAATTGTACCACGTTGCGGCTCTCTAAATTCCCCCTATCTTCACCCCCGTCAGGGGTTTGTATGACTGTATTCAGCAAACAGGCAGTGATGGCACACCAGTAGGAACTGGTGCGCTAATACCTCTGTTGTCTCCTCACAGGGTGAGGTCCATTCTGTAAATACACTATATTGCTGTTTTGGGACACCTGCCTATACATGCACATGAAGGTTAATGACATCCCATTCTTAATCCGTAGGGTTTAAAATAGAGTTGGCCCACCCTTTGCAGCTATAACAGCTTCAACTCTTCTGGGAAGGCTGTCCACAAGGTTTAGGGGTATGTTCATGGGAATGTTTGACCATTCTTCTCAAAGTGCATTTGTGAAGTCAGGCACAGATGTTGGACGAGAAGGCTTGGCTCACAGTCTCTGCTCTAATTCATCCCAAAGGTGCTGTATCGGGTTGAAGTCAGGACTCTGTGCAGGCCAGTCAAGTTCCTCCACACTAAACACACTTACCCATGTTATTATGGACCCTGCTTTGTGCACTGGTGCAGTCAATTTGAAACAGGAAATGGCCATCCCAAAACTTTCCTCAAAGTTGGGAGCATGAAATTGTCTAAAATGTCTTGGTACGCTGAAACATTAACAGTTCCTTTCACTGGAACTAAGGTGCCAAGCCCAACCCCTGAAAAACAACCCCACACCATAATCCTCCATCCACCAAACTTTACACTTGGCACAATGCAATAAGTCAAGTACTGTTCTCCAGACAACTGCCAAACCCCAGACTCGTCCATCGGATTGCCAGACAGAGAAGCGTGATTCGTCACTCCAGAGAACGCTCCACTGCTCTAATGTCCAGTGGCGGTGTGCTGTACACTACTGCATCCGACGCTTTATATTGCACTTGGTGATGTAAGGCTTGGATGCAGCTGCTCGGCCATGAAAATCCATTCCATTAAGCTTTCTACGCACTGTTCTTGAGCTAATCTGAAGGCCACACAACATTTGGAGGTCTGTAGCCATTGACTCTGGCAACTTCTGCACACTGTGCGCCTCAGCATGCGCTGACCTCGCTCTGTGATTTTATGTGGCCTACCACTTCGTGGCTGAGTTTCTGTTGTTCCCAATCGCGTCCACTTTGTTATAATACCACTAACAGTTGACCGTGGAATATTTAGTAGATATTTCACAAATTGACTTATTGCACAGGTGGCAACCTATCAGGGTACCACGCTTGAATTCAGTGAGCTCCTGAGAGCGACCCATTCTTTCACAAATGTTTGTAGAAGCAGTCTGCATGCCTATGTGCTTTATTTAATACAACTGTGGCCATGGAAGTGATTGGAACACCTGAATTCAATGGTTTGAAAGGGTGTCCCAAAACTTTGTATGTTTAGTGTATGACTAAGGCCCGTGCCGATGGCACTAAAACCCTCTACACTCCATACTATCGCTGACCTGGACTGGCATGTACGCCCTAGTCCAATTGGTAATGCCCTTTGAAGCTTTTCAAATGTCACCCAAACAGCTGCAGGACCATCCCATATTACATCATAGCAAGCATGAGGCACCTGGAGGTAGCTTTAGCCTTACGGTATATCTAGACGGCATAGGAATTCCTCACGGAGTGCCAGAATTATTTAATGTATGCATTGTCTTATTCATGTTCTTATTTTAATCTGTAGTGGGCAAAATTACTGGCATTAATGTCTTATGTTATAATATCTCAGAATTATACAGTAACAATGTGTTTTTGTGTTGTATGTGTGTGCCTAGCCTGTTTCTACTTAGAATTAATAAATCCCTGATAAAGGTTAAAGTGGACATGAAGCAGCCTAATGTTGATTAATTAGAGACATTATTAAGTGTTTTGGTATGTAATTTGAGAAAAGTATATATAAAAGCGGTTACACGTTAAATTATAATAGGTTTTACGACGATATTATGTTGAACTTGGTCGCAGCCATATTGCAGTCGACGTCACAGTCACTAGGTTGGTTGATCTACAAGTGGTACATAGGGAGACGGCAGTTTCAGGGCATAAAATCTCGAGTCAAACTTTCATGTTGCTTTAAAATTTGGCAAGCGAAGCTGAAAGTAATTGTGAGGAGATTACCACAAGCCCAATGGTGTAAAATGTCCAGCGAGTGAGGAGGATTAAAAGACTAAACGTAGTTTTATTCAGAGGGAGCAGCCATCATTTCCTGTAGGAAGACCGGGGAACACCTGGCCCGTGATTACTCTACTGAAATGGCGACTGCAAGCGAGACAATCTTTCTTCTTCTTATGTAGATGTCTTTCTTGCGGATCTCTCGTGCATTACCCTTGTCTTTGTTCATCTATGAGAGGGACGAATATTTTTGGAAGTGCCAAATTAGTGCTTTTCACTACGCAAAATCTGTGCGGAGACAGGAGCGGGTTATAATCAACAACAGCAACCTTATGCCAACGATAGCCTAGCTACTTAGCATGTAAAACGGCGCAGATAAATATTTGATGAAACGGTTTTCTTTTCGTTAAAACACCCATTTAAATGGCAGGTAAAATCATATGGCTGATAAAACTATTTAATCCGTTTCGGAAGCTACAGTACTGAGACTGCTAGTTACAGTGTGGTAGATAGTGAGGGTCACGTAGGCCTACTACGATAGTGCGGGGGCTAACAAAGCTGAACGTAATATCTAGTTTGACCCAGCCGTCATTGAGCCTGACGTTTGTTTACCAAGTATGATACTGGGAAGTGTTTGTTGGCGAAATATAACCGATTTTGTTTTACAAAAAGAAGATGCAATTTAAGATTTATTGTTTATGGTGTACCGGTAATTGTTTGACTCATTACGTGACAGCATACTACATTCTTCAGTCTGTTCAGGTTAACTGCAGACAGTTTATCTAGGATACATATTCCAGATTGTGGCAACCTCCACCAGAAATATTTTCCCATAATAACACTATGGCTTTCAATACTATTTTATTATTATTTATTAATTTGAGCAAGAAGCAGAAAAACTTTGCTACAGATTGTTTGAGTCAAATGAATGTAATTGTTATTGTAAGTTCCACAATATAGTACAAATAATGTTATTACATTATGTTTTATGCTATTTTTTTTATACACACTATTATTTGGAACAATAAAGTAAAAAAAAAAAAAAAAAGTGTAACTGGTGTGGCTATTGTGAATACATTTGCACTGAAGATGGTACAAGTTTTTCTTTGCATAACTGAGAGACTGCATTTTTAATGCACATTGCAATGTCAAAAATGTATTTGACATAGTAATTGATGGTGAAATATTAAGAATTGTAAATTAAAAATCAATTTATCTTAACAGTTGGTTGATATATCATAGTCCCTATCCTCCTGACATGGTATGAAAGCTGTTGAATTTCCGAATGGTTGTGGTGGGTCCGTACACATTTTAATCACCATCCATCTTGTAAACTTATTAGTAAGAGCAATATAGGCTACATATAATTCTCAATGTTAGTGCTGATTTCATAGTAGTGGGCATATTAACTTTGCTAGTTGTATGGTAGTATTATTCTCTGCTCTGCCAGGTGGGTGTGCCAGCTCACGTCTTTGCTACGATAGTGGGCTGGGTCGGCGGCATGTTCGGTGGTCTGTAGGCTACATCCAACCTGAGGAAGTCAAACACCTTTAGAGCAACGTCAGGTCAGACTTGCTTGTTTGGCAAATTGCCAGTACTGAAACCATCTCCTTCACACTGCATTGTTTACAAAGTCCTCGCTACACAAACCCTAGCGTCATGGCTAACTGGAGGAGTCCGTTTTAGTGCAGTGTAGCCAATAGTAGTAGTATGTAAGTTAGTAAGTGGACAATTTTATATTGTTTTGGACTATAAAAAATGTGCTGCATCCAGGAGCAGTACAAGAATGACCACCCTTATATTGATTCTAAATTTGACTGTCCTTGTTAGTCAGGGACAGTCAGTGCCGTTCGTAGATTTAGCTTGGAGTCAGATAGGACTGAAGAAGCCAACCAACCTAGTGACGTCACGTTCGACTGTAGGACAAGATGGTGCTACGCTTGTTTGAAACATTTCATTACCTTAGTTATTTTTTATTCTGTTTCACGGACGGTGTTTATCTTATAATAATTTTTTATAGTGGGACTTCATCTTTTAAATAAGGCAAACTATGTTTAGTGTTTCATTTCCACTTTAAGGTCCACTGTGGTCTCAGAAGTTGTGTCAACAACTTGCAGGCTGTAACCAGTATCCTGACACAAGGCCAAAGGGATTTTTGGAACTGCATACGCATCCCCTTTCAAATGGAACCCTATTGGTTAATAATAGAGGCCAGGGATAAGACATTTTTTGAGTATATGTGTGTTAGAATCTTCTGTATCAGGGTTGATATATTGACTGTGGTTGCGCAATCACCAATTTGGCACAAAGTGCTTTATTGAGAATTGTTTAATAGCTATCCATCTAATCAAACTCCTTGCTTCTGACTGAATTGATTGGAAATGATTCCACTACACATTATACGATATTCTTGTTCTTTTAGATTTGTTATACATGTTTACAAACCAAACAGAAGTTACAATTACATTACTGACGAATTATGTAATCAATAAGACACTCCGTCAAATCAGAAAGGGCAACTTTTAGAACAGGGATTACACGTCAGACAAAAGAGGGTAAAGAGATTAGAAGAAGAATTAGTGGTACGTCACTTCCCAACAGGATGACTGAAGAAACCACTGGACTTGGAGTTGCTCTAAGGGGCGTGGACACGCCTATGTGCCGAAGAATAAACCAATAGCAGTGGGCTATCATGCGGCTATTTAGGGGGAGGGGGATGTGGATTTCGGGCTGATTTCCTCATTGACAGTCGCGCGAGGAGGCTGTGTGTTTTTAGCCCATGGCTGTGACAAATTGTAACTTTGGATCTATCATTGCATATTTATACAATTCCTATTTTTTTTCTCCTGGCTGAATTTGAACATGACACTAGTACATCTATCAGATACAACAGCATTGTTATACACACTGTTCCGACTGTGCTATAAAACTAATACATCTTTAAAGAATGTAAACCACAAACTTCCAAATTTAACACCTTAAGATAATGGAAGATACATTTTTCACACTCCATATCTGTAAACGGTCAATCTGATAATTTAGCAACAGGCCATATTAGATTCTTGAAGATGTTGTGATTAAAAATTGCAAAGCAATATATACTGTTTATACAGATTCACCTTTTCTTTCCAAACACAAAACTGACAATGCAGTAATGCTCTCACAATGAAAATGGTGGACTTATTCTAGTTGAATGTTATTTGAGGCATAGTTGAGCATGTTAATTGGAGAGACATGCTATATCTGATAATGAAAATAATGACAATTAGGGTTGCAAGCAACACTGTGGCGATCCTCCGAGACATATCAGTACTTTCAACATTTCGCTCAATGTCATTGTGGATCATTCAGCCTCTATTACAATTTTCGAATTCTCCAATAATCCACTTTCATTTCACAAACAAACCTACAGATTTCACCTTTTTGTAGGTCAACGTTTACACATGTATGTAGTATTGATCATTCTGACAAATGGATGTGTGCAGTTTCAGATCTCACAGTATCGATTCAGTGTTATTGTGCAGTCATATCTTATATGAATATATTGACAGATATATTATAATAATACCATGTAATACATGTTAATTATCGTCATTAACTAATTTAGCATACATCTCCATAATAATAAACACACTCTACTATGCCTCAATTAGCATTCAGATTGACTCAGTCAATCATTTAAATTGTGAAAGCTGTAATACATTGTTAGTTTATGTCTCGCACGGGAGGTGTACCTTAGGAAATATTCTTTTCACAGTTTAAACAAGACTGGCACTAAATGATCTCTTTAACTGTGTACAATATATGGAATGTCAAACATGTAGCTTTCGTTAGTCTAAGACTATATTATTGCGCTATGGTAGGACAATCTGACAAGGTAGGACAGATTGACAGAACACCGTACTAAACAGGTATATCCTGTTTCACCCGACGAACCCGCCGGCGGGTTCGGAATTGATCTCTATTACATTGATTGACAGATACTTCATAACACACTGTGATGGTCTTTTGTTCAGAATTTTTATAAAAAACAAGGCTCTAATGGTTACAAAATAATACTCCATGTGTATTTTGACCAAACCATGTTTGTTTAGAATTATTTCAATATTGGTCTCACAAATGAAAAGTCCTAAAAATAATAAAGGACATGAGAAATGCAACACAACAAAACACACAATTGGCAAGCTCCACTACGGCATGTCTGGTATCCTAGGAAACCTGACACGCTACTCCTTTCATTGATAACAAGCATAGCTGAGAACGAGAGAAACAGCTCACTTCAATCCCCTTGAAAAATACTAAGCAAAACTTCGGATTTTCCAACGAAAGCTCCAGATTTGATGTTTATGTCTCAATATTCCATCAAATCCTAGGGTGGTTGTTATTAAAATCGATTAATATTGCTTCCTTACCCGTTTCTGGTCATTTTAAGTACATCCATGCGAATCTCCAATAGGAATTCATTGTATCGGGCTTGGGAAAGGGCAGTTTGGGTTCCCTTGCTGAAGCTGCTGCCCCCGCAACCTGCTCAACTCCCCCCCACACACACAGCTACTGACTGCTTAAACAGAGCAAATGGGGAGGGAGAGAGAGAGAAACTCTGGCCGCCTGACGACACTGTTAAACTACGATTACGATGAACAGTATATGCAAAATAATATATTTCTCACTTTTTCCCTGGTCTGAATAAGTCGCTAACTTTGTCGCTAGTCGCCTTTTACAAATAAAAGCATTAAAAAGAGGTTCTTAAAGATAACTCTAGCGAGTCATGTTCCTAACATGGACTATACCATTTTATGGAGTAGTGGGGATTCAAAGATATTGAAACGGGTTGGGTTACCGTAAAAAAAGAAAATACATTATATTCGATCAAATGTAATATACTGTATATTACAGAAAACACTTCAGATATCTGGGGTGGCAGTTCATGCAGGTGGGATGGCAAGACATATGGTGGTTTAATCATTCAGTGCTAGATCTAGTCATAACTTATAAGAGCTGTAATGTACGTATAATGCAATTTTTTGTTTTCGTAAGGAAGGTCAAAGGAAATATTCCTATTTCCAAGACATCTTCGCAAATCCTATATGGCCCGGCGCAATATTTTCACATTTACTCAGTACAGGATATGGAGCGTCAAACATGTATCGTTAGCCTAAGATGCTACATTTGGGAGGGCGTGGTTTGGTCAGCTTTCAAGGTAAGAATTGCATTTGTACAGCAAATTCTCAGACAAATGTCAGCTACATGTATGTCAAGTTTTAAGTGGATAAGAGGCTTGTGTCATGATCTAAAGAGTTTTAAAGCATTATTTCTGCATTAGCTTCAGTCAAAAACATGCAATGTATATTAGTGTGTGTTTTATTTATTTTTATTATTTTATTTGTACATATCAATTAAATATTTCACATGGCCAGTCTAGGGCATGTCCTCTCTATGTACATTTATTAATGGTCATATATTGTTGCTATATGAAAATATGTATATATTTACCATCTTATAATTGACTCATTATGATGTTAATTTTCATATATCATATCATTATTACCCAAAACATACTTTGTTCAGATATGCAATCTACACATGTTGCAAGTTTCGTGCAAATCTGAGTTACGGTATATTTTAAGATAATTTTAACATTTTGTCCAAAATGATCACTGTACAGAAAAATCTAGTTAGGCGAACTTTATGGGTTCAATGGACTTATTTGTTCATTATCATCAGTTATGCGTGTGTAGCAAGTTTAAAGTTTCCATCTTTATCATGGTTCAAATTAAAATTATTTCAATTTAGAAAAGTTTAGCCGTGTACCATCATCATGGAAATTTGTAGCAAAAGTTATCAGGTAGTTTTTATGGTATTCTAGTTTTCTGTTACAAGAATAATAATAATAAAACCAACAATAATAATAGGTTGCTCCTTTGGAGGACCTAATTACATGATACAAAGAAAAAAATATCTATGCATATATTCACATCTTAAGATATAAATATAACAATTATATTGCTAACAATTCATTACTGAATGCTATCCGTATTCTTTTCTGTGCCTAGATAGCGGATGACTGGAGTTTATGACCATTATAGAGGCTGAAAGTTTCAAGATTCCGTTGAGCAAGTGGTTTATAGTAGGCCTACTGATATTCCCCGGAAGACCTGCCCAGTGTTGCTTGCAACTCACCTGATGACAAAGTCACTGTCATTGTTTGCAATGGTAACGACCACATCGGGGACATTGTAGGGGGTGTCCAGGTGACTTTCCATGGTTGCCCTAAAAGAACAAGCAGATACTGTACAAACTGTCTACAAAGTACAGAGTACAATGTATAATACTGTGACATCTCTGCCATGCATATGGCTGAGGTAGGAGCTTTGTTGCCTAGGAGCATCACATAGGAAGCCGTTCTATAAATGTGCTGGGATCACAGTGTGGCCCTCTCTTTCCTGGCACCACACATGGTTTGCTTTCTGGTTTATTTGATTAACATACAACACACACCACAAAACATTTTCGTGTTATGTTCTTTATTAGTTTTTACTCACAGGTATATCCACTTTACGTTACTGCCATAAAAATTATATACAACAATGCAAGATACATCACATCCCCTTTCTTAATCCAATTCTAATAACATTCACACATCTGAAACATATCAATGTTGCATAAGGCACTACAGTAAATATTGCTTGGTTCTTTGCAATAATATAACCCTAACTATATTCTGGCTTGGAAAACTTTGAACATAAGAATGCAATATAACAATATACCAGTAATTCACTTATTTGAACATTGCATAAACATATACTTAACACATACTGTATATTTTACTTGTATGTGTGTCCAGTATGACATGGTAACATTCAGTCCTTTTATCTTGCAGGCACATTGACTTGTCTTCCAGATCGTGTGGTATAATTGTGTAAAGACTATCTCGCCGTAGTATTTAGTTAACCAAATCTTCTGACTGATCAGTGTCAACAACCAGCTCTGTGTTGTCAGCATTAGCTATCCCTGTATCTGAAGCACAGTCCATCAAGAAATCTCTTTCCCCTGTTTTCAGCAGATGTTTTATGTTTCTAGGTAGACCCCTCCATCAGCAGTGCGAACAACACAGGACCTGGGTTGGTGGTGTCGGTTCAGCACAACTGCTGGCAGCCAAATGTTTCCCTCGGCATTCTGACGTTCTTACCAGAGTGAAGATCTGGTAGAGCTTGTCTTGTATATTGAGGTGTCCTTCCGCTATTAGTAAAGTAGTGGATGTTGGCAATTTGGACTTCAACTGACGCCCCATCAACAGCTGAGCTGAAGATGAATCCACACCATCCAATGGAGTGTTGCGGTACTCAAGTAGAGCTATATACGTTTTATACAGTTCTCTCTGCTTGCCCATTGGATTGAGCATGTCCTGGACTAGAAGTTACAGATGTCTAACCTCTAATGTGACACTCCTGTCGCATGGCGTCACGATAGGAGATGATGCGGGATGACTACTGTGTGCAATGTGGATGCAATTTTTTACTCTAAAGACATTGGGAGAATATGAATCGCTTGAGCCTTACTCAATCTGGTGCGTGTCCAAGGACCATACGATCAGATTTTTTGATTGTTTAATTATTCTTATTTTATTAGCCTACTGTTTACAGTAACCTAAACTAGTGTTTTAGTACTCGAGACCGGTCTTTTTTAAGGTCTCGGTCTCGTCTCGGACGAAAGGGCCAGGGATGATGAAAATATTGATACCCACGGACGTGACGGCACTTGAACCACTCTCGTAAGATAATCGCTTACTAATCGCATACTAATCCAAGATGTTTTCCTTTTTAATAAACTCTGACCTGCTGACGCTTTTGTGTTACTTCATTAAGCCATTTATCAGGCTAGCTTTTTCACATTGAGTGTGCAGCTTCTTCTTGGCTTCCCACCCTGCCCCCTATGCAGAGCTTATCGCAATAGACATGTTACTTCAACAGGCTTTCACCAACCATCATGCAAATTGACATCAGGAGAAAGCGGAAAAGCTGGCTGTAGAACATTAGAATACATCAGAATTGCCGGTCCTTGTTTGCGGGGTGGGTTTAGCACTACGCAGTGTTGCCAACTTAGCGACTTTGTCGCTAGGTTAAGTGACTTTTCAGACCCTCTTAGCAACTTATACTAAATACTGTAAAGCGCTTTGGATAAAAGCGCTATATAAAAAAAAAAAGTCCATTTACCATTTACCAGGGAAAAGGTGAGACATATTTGTTAAGGTGTCAGCATCAATATGCAAATGAGTGCATGTCGTCATCTGGCGACTTCTACCAACTTTCGGAGCTGGTGCTAGCTATGGTACTTTCATTGGAACAGAGTTGGCAACACTAGCACTACGTCACATAAGCAACTCTGTGCTGAACCCGTAAGAAAAGGCTGGCTTTGCGAGACTATTCTTCCCCTAATGTGTGCCTCAATGCAAAAAACACACATACGTGTTGAACTGCAATGGAAAGGAGTGTTCTATTAATAAACGTTTACAGAAAGATTTGGACACCGCATGAATATCGACCCACCTGTGTGGACCTGCATGATGTCCATCAGCGGCAAATTGTTTTTACACTAGGCTTAGGCCTACTGTAGACTATGGGTGTTTCTCAATGTCAAGGAAGGATCCTTAGCGGCTGGATTTCATGGATGCCACGTCATCAAATCTCGACAAAGT
>JAODUE010002805.1:0-11539 GCA_027564755.1 Amblyopsis hoosieri
AGCATCTGGTGCATATCTCAATGGTTCTGGTTCTTTCTTGTCTGGAGCAGACTGTGATCTCTCTGTGACATTCAGGGCGGGTACAAAGACTAACTCCTTGTTCCACGGCAGATCCATCCGTTTTTTCAATCCTGGGCATTCTGTCACAAGTGTTACCTTCTCCATTCTCTCCATCTCTGGGTGCGTGTTGTCACTGTCCCCATGTGGGGAAGCTAGCTCCAGGCTGGTTGATGTGACTCTGACCACCTGACCTCTGACCTCAAGTGGCACTGAAGCAGAAGCTCTACTGACATCAGGCACGGCACCTGGGCCTGTTCCAGAGGCGGTGCCATCTGTCTGCTGAGGTTCAGGTACAGTCCTCGAGGCTAGGACACTGATGTCAAGTGTGATGTCATCCTCCAGGGACTGGTCTAGGGTCCAGTCATACGCCGGTGCTCCCTGAAGTTGTTCCACATCTGTCTCTGGCCTGGTGGTGGTCATCTGGGGCATTAGTTCCAGCAGAAGAGGAATGCAGAGAGAGATTTCTGAATGGAACATACTGGGGCTTTCGTTGGTTAGAGCCTCTTGTAAGGTGTCTCCCAAGGGTATTTGGGTCTCCACTAGGGTCATGTGTGGAGGAATACATTTCTGGTCTTGTTTAAATGAGTCACTTTTCATGAGTGATGGTCCCAGATCTTCAGGAGGGCCATCAGTTCTACTGACGTGAGCTGTGGTATCCTTCAGATCACTGGGACTTCCCCTGGAAGCTGAGGTGTCAAGCTGAGGATACTCTTCTTTAGTCTTCACCCATAAATCTTTACGGTCCATGTCTGCTTTACTGTGACCCTGGTGGAACTGTGACATGAGACACATTCATCATAACAATATTCAGGTGTCTATTTCAAACAGTCAGGTGACTCTATTAAAAGTATTGTAAGAGACTGCAAGCTAATTTAGTTCTGTGATTTTCTCTGTACTAGGGCTGCACAATTAATCACATTTCAGTCAAATCCGCGATGGTAAAAGTCTCCAATTAAGCAAACACACTCTGTACCGCCTGCTCTCGCTAGATTTTACGCTTTTCCGGGATATTGTATACTATTTGCGGGGTCTGGGAGCCGCTTGTAAAATGTGTGAGACTCCCGCAGCATAATTTTTAACGGTTTGCCTACTGAAAGTCTTGGAAGCTCAGCCGAAGCCCTCGCTCCTATGTACCGGAGCCAAGCTTCGGCTGACTCCGGCCCAATTTAAACCCTGGATGTCTCTGTCAATTGACAGGCTCCTCTGCCTTGAGACAGGGCATAATTTATAGGACTACCCTAAAAACGGCAACTGGGGTAAAAGCAGCTCTTTATTGACATTGCGTGAACCTGGCTGGTGCATCTATCTATTTAATCTCCTCAACGGCTCGGATGTTCCGTCCGGCAGCTGAGGTTATAACAACTAAATTCTGGGTTTGTTACCTTGCTGGCACTGCATATACAGTAGCTCCTACAGCATATTTCAGGCATTTCAGTTGTATGCAGAAATTAGAATGACAATGATCAATGCTACCCAGACGTTCTTGGTCACACATAGCTTTGGACTTCGTTACCACGGTCAAGCACTTTTCTCACAGTTGATCGCTTATCCAAGTTGGACCAAATCATCCCCCTTCTCAAGTTAGCTTCTGCCACGGAAACAGCCCATCTCACGATAGATCATGTACTTAGATCACACGGCTTACCAGTTGACATCTTCAGAGAGTTTGTTTCTCGGTTCTGGAAGTGTTTCTGTAAATGGCTTGGTGCCATTGTTAGTCTCTGCTCACGAGACCAATGGCCAGACCGAACAGACACATCAGGACATGAGAAGGATGCAAGGTTATAATAGTTTTGCATTTTTCATTAGTTTGTATTTTTAATTAGTTTTGACTTTTTGTTTTCAAATTCAAGTTTTAATTCGTTTTTAAAGTGGGTTTGCTAGTCTTTTGAAAATACTTAGTTTTAGTTTAGTTTTAATTGGTTTTAGTGTTAGTTTTAGTCTTTTGTAATATGGGTTATTTGTCAAGGTCAGAAAAAGTGTGGGAGCCAAAACTTCCAACGCACAATATTGCATGTATTATACATAAATAAAATAATGTGAATTTGTGCTTCTGACACAGGGTGTTTTTGTAATTTTATATTCCATGTACAGTAAAGTTATGGTAGTGAAGAGCAGCTTTCTTCATGTACATTTGACGCTAGGATGCCTGCTTGTATTTGTGTCATTTGTTTAATTACTGCCTCTTTAAGAGCCTACAGTTGGCTTCACTTTGGGTTTACTTGCGTTTTCCTGTGATGTGCGACAGTCGGCAGTGTTCACCACGGAGCAACACAGCTTTCTACCGTAGTTGCAGTGGTAGGCTTAGCTAAGTAATATAGATATTTGGAAACACCTGTATTTTATCTTCTTTCGTGTACAACGCACGTATACGTGTTTCGACACGTGTGGATTGTAACAATTAATACAAATGTCCTTTACACAAAGTCAAGTGGAGGTGTTTTCCATGTCGCTACACACATGAGCGGCTAGGAGCCGTGTTGCATACACAACCAACGTCAGCCCTCAAAAAGTGTTGTGTAATTAAAACTCAACAAAAACAATTTTAGAAAGATGAAAACTAAGGACATTTACTCTATAATTGTATTTTATTTTAGTTAGTTTTGCAACCAGACAAATACAGTTTTAGTTAATTATCATTTTTCTGTAATGCTTAGTTTTTCTTTTTATTTCAGTTAACAACAATTTTTTTTCCTTCTTAGTTTTTGTCATTTTGTTCGTTATCATTTACGATTATAACCTTGGGAGGATGCTACGTCAACCCAGAACCCAACCTTGTTCAATTGCTAATTCTTGTTGCCCTATTCAAATATCAACAATCTTTAGCCTTTAATCTGATGTTCAATCCAACATTTTCAATGGGAAACGGTAATATTCCTTATTTTACCACTGTCATGCATTCAGCCAGGCCTTCTGGTGGTGTGTGTGGGCGGCTCCCATCCACATTGTCTTCTGACGTCCCCCTGATGTGACTCTCTATCACCCCCTTGTGGTCATGGGGGACACTGACATGGAGGGAGCTGCTGTCCAGATGGTGAGTGGTGGGTTTGGGTGAGGCTTGAGTGTCTACATGGTGCCTCTCTGCTTCTCCCATATCCCTGAATAGAAACACATAGTAAACATTATTGTACAAGTCATCTTCATCGCCACTACGAATACTTGCATAAATATTAGCACCCTAATCATAGGGTTATTAATACATGTATTAACATATTAATTATACATGTGCTGTATCTGTACAATGTTTATAAAAGAAATTTGACATTCTCAAAACAAGGTTACAAACTGCAGCAGCAGATGTACACAAAGTCACAGAGACACACACATGGCTACTCCATAAAACATCTTCACCCAACGGAGGTTAGGTGGAGAAGTCCCGACACACATTCAAGATAAGGCACACACAAGAGATAAGCTTTCGTTAAGCAAGGCTTGCTCTATTGAGCCTACACTCCAGTTGATCAAGATCATAAAACATAGCATTCAAATAAATATCTGAATTGTATGGTGGGAAAACTGTTGCTGTTCACCGTCGAACCACACCTGGATGAACCTGCAGTCACCTAATTACAGACAGCTTGTCACATCAGGTGTGTGGCAGGTCGGTAAACATTGTGCAAGTGACATACAGTATTATTGGATACATTTACAAAGGCAAGTGAACAGTCACTGTTATACTGTATATTGTAATATTAATATTATTGTGTAACATTGGTACCCTAATGAACTAAAATATGCTATACGTGTTTCCTTATAATAGCCAATAGAGACTTCCATATGGCTCCAACACACACACACACACACACACAGACTTTGCTTCTGTATTGAAGTGTGTAACCTCACCTGTAATCCTGGAGATGCAGATGCTGTAGTAACTATTAGCACTATTAGCAGTATTAGCAGTAAGAACCCAACTACAATATGAACTACACTAATTAGAGAACAGCAGGTTCCAGTACTTCTACCGGTAGGAATTTGAACTCATCTCAGCTCTGCAGTTATTAGCTCAGGAGCTAATAAACATGCACAAACACACACACACATGCACGGGTACACACTCACTCACACACTTAACAGTCACAAGTAACTTAGAAAAGTATACTCTCTCAGGATTGGCCGGAGTTGAAGTGATGAAGTGGGCGTGGCCTGCCTCTAAAGACACATCGTGTGTCAAAATGAGAGCCAAGCGGTTTTTCCCAGGCTACCTGATGCGTAGACCAGCAGGTTTAACCAGCAGGTTTAACTGGTTACTGCTACACTGATACTAAAGCCTCATCCACACAAACATGGGTATTATCACATATGTAGCTTTTTCTATGCGTTTGGCCTTTCATACGCACACACACATTATGTTAAAGTTCGCTAACGATGGCCGTTTTGCAAAACTCATTCCATGGTGAAGATATTCAGAAGCACCGTCATCAGTTGTAGACCGGGAAGACAATGTTTTTGGCTTGTAACGTCAACTTGTGGGCCATTATCTCCTTTGTTTACATACGGCATTTTTCAGCTTGAAGGTGCTTGAAAGCACGTCATTGCAAAACCAGGGTGCAGTTCCGTCTCATAACCAGAGGGGCCACTGTTGTGTCAAAAGTCATCACGCCATTACCTGCCGTGAGTGCGGACCTCTCCCTCAACCCGCTGTGCCTCCCAGGAGACCAGCAGCGGCTGCCAGCGCCCCCCAGTGGCCGCGAGGGTGTCCCGCAGCTGTGCTGCATCTCCGAGCAGCCCCTGCAGGCTGCCCGGGCCCGTGACGGAGGACAGCAGCAGGAGGTCCTGCAGGACGCCCTCAGACTGCTCCACCTCAGTCCGGAGCTGACAACACACAGTGTCACATGGGGGCAGGAACAGTTAGCAGCTAGCATGCACCAATATGCAGTTAGCAGTGTGCTAATAAGCAGTTTGCGTGCACCAATATGCAGTTACCATGCACTAATATGCAGTTAGCAGTGTGCTAATAAGAAGTTAGCAGTGTGCAAATAAATAGTTAGCTGTGTGCTAATAAGCAGTTACCATGCACTAATATGCAGTTAGCAGTATGCTAATAAGCAGTTAGCTGTATGCTAATAAATAGTTAGCATGCACTAATAAACAGCTGGCAGTGTCCTAATAAAAAGTTAGCAGTGTGCTAATAACCAATTTGCAAGCACTCAAGCTTATTCCAATAATACATTTGTAAAGTGATTTTATATTACATTCATTTCGCCAGAGATGGCTTTAAGAATTCAATTCAGTACTTTTTTGTGGTTTATCTACACATGTATCTAATGTACTTGACATCTTATTCCATCCTACTGTATCACTTTGTTCCCCTGGCCTCCAGGATGGCTTCTAACAACTAACAGACCCTGTGATCTGACTCCTCAGGTGAGCCCACCTGTGTTTCGTCATAACTCTCCGGCGAATCGTAAACCCTCCGCAGGGACGCCAGACACTCGCCGATCCTGGCCGCCAGCTGACCTTTGACCCCCGACACCTGCCTGTAGACGTCCCCCGCCTCGGAGACCAGGGCCATCACATCCTCCCCCCTCTTCCTCGCCTGGGTCTCCACCACCTGACAGAGGAGGGGGAGGAGGTGTGAAGCCAGGACACCCAGAGGAGCTGCAGAAACCCCCCCCCCCACACACACACATCCAACGTATTGTGTGTGTGAGATCAAATGTTCTGGTTGTTAAGAAGGGAGTTCCTCAAGGTTCGATTGGAGGACCTCTGTTGTTTACTCTCTATATAAATTACATTTGTAACACTGAGAAATTGTAAATATAATTGACTGAATATGCTGATGACACAATACTTTATGCTCTGGCTTTGCGCATCTCCAATCTGATGTTCTGTCTTCATAAATCCCTTTTAGAGCTTAAGATGATAATAGAAGTAAAATAAAAATTAAAAAAAATTTTCCTCAAAATGCAGAAAAGCAACATGTGGATTATTTTAAGATTAGTACTCTGGAAAGCTCTGTCATAAAACATGTTCATTCTTACAAATACCTTGGTACCTGGATATATGAATATCTCTCCTTCAAAGCACATTTGACATATTTGGTGATGAAACTTAGATTTAAATATGGTTTATGTTATGGAATGAAAACATATATGTCCTTTCAGCATAGACTTAAAGTTGTTGAAGCTACTTTTAAGTCTGTGCTTGATTATGGCGATCTATTGTATATGCATGCATCAGCTTCAGTGTTGAGGCCCTTGGGTGCGGTCTATCATGCAGCTCTTCGTTTTATAACGGGCGCCAAGTTTCGTACGCATCACTGTATTTTGTACTCCTTGGTTGGATGGGACTCCCTAGCTTCCAGGAGGGCCAGACACTGGCTGCTGTCTATATGACTATAATGCACAACCTACCGATTTACAGTATCTCTCCTCTAAAATAACCATGGTCTTACTGGTGGATGTAAAACGCGTTCCAAGGATTGGTTGGCATTGGAGGTTCCCGGGTGCATACAGAGTTGGGTAAAACTGCATTTGTGCATCATGCCTCTTGTTCGTGGAATGAGTTCCAAAAAACTTGATGTCTTGGAGTATATTGTAGTTGAACGCAGTTGTTGCTGTGTTTTTGTGTCATTGTGATTTTATGCACAGGGCTCATCTGTTAAGAGAGACCTTGGTCTCAGAACACCCTTGTGTGTTGATTATATGCTGTGAGAATAGGGGTGAAGAGGGCCCCATGCCAGTCCACACCTGGGCCCCCCAAATCACTAACTCCGCCCCTGATTCCCCCCCCCAAGGCCACACCTGCAGCTCCAGAGGAGGTTCGGAGGTCCCCAGCAGGCCCTGGATCTCAGCCCCCCGGCGATGGAGACTCTCCACGCGCTGCTCCTGCTCCTGCACCTCCTCCTAGGGACACAAGAGGGGCCGTGGTAGGAGGAAGGGCGAGTGCTGGTGGAAACACATGCGGGGGAGGGGAGGAGTGTTGTGTAGAGGGGGAGGGGCTTATGGTAAGGGGAGGAGAATCTGGTAGTAGACGTGGCTTACATTAGGGGGCGGGGCATTTGTTGGGGGGGAGGGGCTTCAGAGAGGGGGGCTTCTGGTAAGGGAAGGGGCTTCCGAGGGGGAGGGGCTTAAAGGAGGGGGAGGGGCTTCAGATAGGGAGGGGCTTAAGGGAGGGGGAGGGGCTTTGGGAAGGGAGGGAAGGGGAGGAGCCTCACCTGCAAGGCTGCAAGCTCCTCCTCCGTCTGGAGGGGCGGAGCCTGGCCGAGTGCCGCCACCTTATGGGCACTCCAGCTGTCCATCTCAGCGGCCTGTCGGAGCGCGGCATCCCACAGGGACAGGACGAGGTGCAGGTTGTCAAGGCGACCGTCCGTCCTCTCTCTCACCTGCACACACACAGTTTGACGACACATAAAACACTGCCTGCTGAGTCTGGAGTGACGTAAATATCGCCACGCATGCAAACGCACCTCCAACATGTTCTGTCCGCGCGGACGTGCGTGCGTTGTTGACTGCACATGCCCACTACGGATGGCAATGGACGTCCTACTAAGCTCACAAATGAGTGTTCCAGGTGTATGCAAATATTTCTTAGTTACACCAATATTGTTCACGGGAAACGATGTTTGCACATATACTTTGTAGTTAGAAATATTGCTAATTCCTGTATAAAAGGTTTTTTGTTTACGCAAATTGCCGTTGGCATGAAGTACACTTGGAGCAGCCCTCGGGCATGTCCGCGTTGCACGAGGCCACGCATTTGGTAGTATGCCCGGGCCTTAACTTAAGTCTAAGTTAAGTCTAGAGTTAAGTCTAGATTTAAGACTTAAGACTTAAGTCTCTTTGGATAAAAGCGTGTGCTAAATCCTACACGTCTTCATTAAGGCTTTATTAGGTATTTATTATTGAAGTATAAACGTGCTATAAGGGATCAATAACCACATGTCACTGTAGAGCAATGACCTTGCTGATGATGTCCAACCTTCTATGAGATTACAATGTGATTACAATGAAACAGGTCAGTGCTTTAATCCAAAGAGACTGAGAGTGAGTACAAGCACTCCAAATAGCTCTATGGGTCATCTTGTTCACAGCTCCAGACCACCAACTCATCCTGCCCCCTATCAGCCTACAGCGCCCTCTACAGGCCCCTTACAGGGCCTCCACTGCGGCCTTCAGAGGGACTCACATCCAGCCAGCGGTCCATGAGGGCGTCGGTCTCCCCCTCGAAGGGGAAAGCAGTGCATTCTGGGATATCTCGTAGCTGGGTCTTCATCTGCCTGCAGATCCCACGGACCTCCTCTATCCCCTGTTCGACCCCCCCCAGCTCTGCCTTCACCCCCTGGACCTGGAGCACACACACACACACACACACACATTCAAACGCATACAAAAACACACACACACACACACACACACACACACGGACACATTCACACGCATACAAAAACACACACACACACACACACAAACATGGACACGTGCATGCATAAATGTTAAATGGAACTTTATATTGAAGCTTAATAACAGAACAACTATAAAATCTTCAAGGTTTTAAGCAGCCACACAATTAAAATAACTTTATATATAAATGTCTCCTGGTTTATGTATTCTCTATAATGTGAATAATAATGTAAAATTAATATTGTCCACGTGAGTGTGTCCACAGGTGATTTACCTGGCTATGGAGCTGTGGGTGTGTCCACAGGTGATATACCTGGCTATGGAGCTGTGATGTGGGTGTGTCCACAGGTGATTTACCTGGGTATGGAGCCTGTGTATGTGGATGTGTCCACAGGTTATATACCTGGGTATGAAGCTGTGATGTGGGTGTGTCCACAGGTGATTTACCTGGGTATGGAGCTGTGATGTGGGTGTGTCCACAGGTGATTTACCTGGGTATGGAGCTGTGATGTGGGTGTGTCCACAGGTGATTTACCTGGGTATGGAGCCTGTGTATGTGGTCTCTGCCCATGTAGGAGGCTTGCTCTCTAATGGCACCCTCTGCTCTCTGTAGGGTTGAGTTCAGCTTCCCCGCAACACTCTGGAACCTCCGCAGCAGCTCCGCTAAGCTCACACACTGATCCAGTCTGTGTGGGTCAAAGGGAACCTCAGGCGCAGTGCATTTATAAATATAAAATGACTATGTTTTTAATAAGCCTTTATTTAACTAGGAAAATTACTATAGGAGACTAAACATATCTTTTACAGGACTGTCCTGGTCAAGGTGGCCATCAACAAAACCAATAAACACATTTGAAATACAACCATATCCAATGCCAATAAACGTAAGTCGCTTTGTAAATTGTAGAACTTATTCCCAGACATTTAACATTTTTAAAGACAATTTAAAACATTAATAGTTTAAACTTAGACTAGTCCACTAGTTGAATGGAAAAGCTAACATAGTTTCATCAATTAGTGGACCATACATAAGCCAATATATCCGTTGAATATCCAATCACCGTAATATTCCCCTAAATCAACAGTTCTAGTTAAAACATTCAAGCCGATGGTGATTGCTGTGTGATTTCCCAGTGGCATCAGAGTGCCCTGCCAGCGTGTCACAGACCACAGTTACCTTTCTGACACCTCCCTTTGCGTGCCCTCCCAAAAGTGCTCCAACTCGTTTTTGGCGCCACCGGTCTGTTGACCTGAGCATTGCAGCCACTGCAGCTCAGACTGCTGGCCTAAGAGAAGGCTTTGCATCTCAGTCAAGGCACGTATCCTGTGGACAACCAGGTAGATGCTGTGAGTTAACTAGAATATCTCAGAAATAAGAGAGGAAAATATACACGTACAACCTTCACTGCCATTCACGTGTTTCACCACTAGAAAACAGCCTTTAATCAAAAGGCTTTTTACATAATTTTAAAAGAGTAAATTGTGTTATTAGGTTCCCAGAACGCTAAATGAATGCCACAGCTCACTGTTCATATTACACAAGACGTGTACATGTACGCTGGGGGAGGGGCAGAGGATGGCGCTGAGTGATGCGTAAGATAAGAGGGGGTGTAGAGGAGCGTGACTACAGCGTGGGCGTGGCCATGTTCTTACCTGCGCTGCAGGGCAGGGAGGGAGAGCTCATGCCACCCCAGCTGCTGTACCTCCCTACGGGTCTCCTCCAGCAGCTCTGCCAGGGCGACCCCCCTCTGCAGGGAGCTGCTGTCCAGAGGGTCAGTGGAGGCTGTGGTGGAGTCTCCAGGCTCTAGAAGGTTCTTCTCTGTGTCTCCACACATGGGGGCGCTCTTCTCCTCGTCTTCCCTCTTGCCCCGCCCCCTCCCCCTGCTCCTCCTGTGGGCCTTGGACTGGACCAACAGCCATGTCTCCTCCTGCTCCTCCTCTCCTCCCACAATCCTCTGCTCCTCCAGACGCTCCTCTGTACGCTCCTCTGGACATTCCTCCTCTCCTCCCACCATCCTCTGCTCCTCCTCCCACTCCTCCTCTCCTCCCACAATCCTCTGCTCCTCCAGACGCTCCTCCTCTCGGCCGTACAGCCCCGTTGTTGCCGGTGCCACCGCGATCCCATCCAGCTGCTCTGTGATCAGCGCTGACAGCTGATTGGCTGACTGCACCAGGCTGACAGTGGAGTCCAGAGACGACATCCTGACACAAACAGCAAACACATGCTAGTTCTCACCAGGTGTAATAGGTAACATCATATATTAAACACAAACTCATTCAGGGTTTTACCATTTGAAACTCATTTATAAGGAAATCCCATGTTGATTGTAACAGTAATTAGATCTACCTGCTGTGTAAGAGGACCTGCTGTCCTCTCCACTGTTGAAGCAGCTCCACCCTTTCTCTGTCCAGCCCCTTCCGCCTCTCTAAGTAGGGGAGCTGGGCGTACTGGAGCTCAAACTCAAACCACAGGGCCTCTGTCTCCTGATTCACAGCCTGGAGACGACACACAGGACAGATGGTACAGGACAGACACAAAGGATAGAACCTAAGAGGCTAACAGAAGCTAACTGAAGCTAACTGAAGCTAAGAGGCTAACAACCTGCAGGTTCTGGAGCCGTGTGTGTATCTCAGGAAGGGAGTCCAGGTCTGAGTCCTCTTTGGCCTGCAGGTGGCGCTGGTTCTGCTGGAGCTTCCGGTGAAAGGCCCGGCAGGCGTCTCTGTACCTGGAGGATCAGAGCAACATGCTGCCACATTAAGCACAACCGGACTGTGTGCTCCAATCAGGATGGAGCGCAGCTTAGAATGCTTAGGTAGCTTAGCTAGCAATGACAATTGTTGCATAGAACATCTATTACACCATCACCCTTACCTCCAAAGCACTTTTTTCCCTTCTGCCAGGTCCTTTGGTGGTGTGAGCGAACTGATTCCATCCACACTGTCTTCTGACGTCACCCTGATGTGACTCTCTATCACCCCCTTGTGGTACTGGGGGATACTGACATGAAGGGAGCTGCTGTCCAGGTGGTCAGTGGTGGATTTGGTTGAGGTTTCAAGCTCTAGAAGGTCCATCTCTGAGTCTTCAGGTACTAGTACGTCATTATCTGTGTCTTTCAGAGATCCAGGATCTAGAA
>JAODUE010002806.1:0-11539 GCA_027564755.1 Amblyopsis hoosieri
TTCATTGTTGTCACATGAAAAGATATGCTCACATATTTGCAAATATGTGCGGGGTGTACTCACTTTTGTGAGATACTTTAGATTTTTTTTATCTAGCCTATACAGTATAAACCACCACGTTAATTAGACTAGTCTACAGTATTTTCCAAATGTAAACACAATGGATATTTGACATAGCAAACAAACACATAGCCAATGGTTATTATGACCGCCTACTTACTGTTTATATATTCTCACCAGTTTCCCCTTATTGCCGCCACTCTCCACACACTACATACATATACGCCATGTGTGTGTGATCTATGTAGCTTAAATGGCGCCTAGCTCAAGCCTATGGCCCAGTGGCTGACGGTCGGCTCACACCTTTCAGGTGGTCTGCCTCGCAGGTGTGTCCGACCGGTGGTCTTCTGCCCGTGTTCCCAGTGCACACACACACACACGTGCGGGTGGCTGACTGCGTCCGACCGTGTGGGTGTGAAGGTGTAAGGCTGGAGGGCTCTTTTGTGTTTGTCATTGTTTACTGTAGCACTTGTTGCTGTTGGTGTATGCAACTGATACACGCCTGTGTTTGTGTTGTAGCGGAGCGGTGGCTCGTTTAGCTGAGTTCCTCGTCTCCCTCACCCAGCGCCCTGGCAGGTTTTATTAGGCTGCATCCACATAATGTATTGGGGATATTTATAGAAAAACAAGCTTCTAATCGAGACGGGCTTCTATTTGTCAAAACACGTAGCCACCCCCGGCCCGTAAAAGAGACCTGCGTCTATTTGCAGTTTGACCGTAATCTGATCAGGTGCAGTAGAACGTGCATCCACTTTTCACTCTGTTGACGTTTACTTTCTTTGGGTCCGCGAAGCCCCCATTTAACAACATGTATCCCCCCCAGAGACCCCTGCCTGGGGGGTTCTTGTATCCCCCTCAGACCCCTGCCTGAGGAGGTCTTGTGACCCAGCAGGCCTACCTTGCAGGTATGTGTTGACGGTGGGGTAGGGGCTGCTGAGGGGGGTCAGATCGAGGGCCGGGTCTCGGGCCTGCTCCAGCGCCTGGCCCACCTGACGGGAGAGGATGAGTTTATTATGGGAACTATTATGGGAACTATGGCAACTACTATGGTCACTACTGTGATAGTCTCACAGAGCCAGCCTTTACTTACGTAAAGTCTGGGACAAAGTGCTGGCTAACTCCGTCAATACTTGACAGGAGAGTTACTTTGATTGATATGCACCACGACCAACTACGTAGCAATAACAATATGGACATGTTGGTGAAATACCCCCACACAGCTGACATTTTCCTGTAACTTTTACATGAAAACCAACCACACGGCCCCCATTCAGGGTGGTGAAGAACACAGATGAAGAACTGCCACTGCTGTTGGGGAATGTCACCTTATTATTTGATTGGCCAATTGAAGCCAACAAGGCCAATATTGGCTGAAGCCGATGAATGGCCAAATTAAATTACAAAATCCTCCTGCAGTGATATCCTATCAGAGGCATTCCATCTCCACATAACCTGTACGTGCTGTAGTTCCTACCTCCTGGCGACAGAGGGCACTGTGACTGTACACGGCAAGCTGTCTTACGGGCTGCTTGCCATCGATGAAGGATATCGTCATGGCGAGCAGCAGATCAAAGCCGTTCTTCTGACAGAAGGCCGACATCTCCTGCTGCAGCTCTGGCCTCTGCAGGAAGTCCTGAACGATGATAACAGGGAGTCATGAGAACACTAGCGCCAGCTAGCGTTTGCACATGGAATTGCAGAAAACTTTAACGAAAAATTTAAACGGCATACTTTTTCTAATTATCTGAATATTATTTAATTGGGGAAAAACAATATAGGATTTGTGCTATTGTGTACGTTTACTACTATTACATGTACACTACTTATTAGCATAATAATTACATTTGTTATGACATAATAGCCACCATCATCATCATCATCATACCTCCAGGGTGAGGTAGATGACAGATATGGCAACCTGAAGGTCTCCTCCGCACACAGCCTTCATGTCCTTCAAGAGCATCTGCTCTGTGGTCAGCCCTGGAGCCACAACACAGCCAGTGATGACCTGACCTCATGACCTCCTGACCTCTCTACGGTCTGCTCTTGGTTGGATCTTAACCAACTGTAAAAGCCGCTTTGGATAAAGGCGTCTGCTAAACATTTTTGGAAATTACAGGATGGGAGTCTATACGCACTTTTAAGCGATATTCCGGTTGTCGCAACGATAGATTTAGCAGAAGTAAGAAACAGATTAGCTCTTCCTCTACACTGTGGTTTACATGTGTATGTATGGTCGTCTGAAACACCACATACTTTACATTCATATAGAATTTACAATTGGGTTTAACAATATAACAAATGTTTAATCCTCTTTCCATTTTGATTATCTTTGCTATCAGAAACAGTTACAGCATTGAGACCTACAGTAAGCACAGCTACAAGGCAGGGTTAGTCACTCTCGAGAACGCCTGCTAACTTCAAGCTAACATCTAAATAAACTCCCTCAGAAGCGCCGCCCCACACGTTGAACGTGTATGTGAACGTGAACACGTGTACGGAGCCAGGGCTGTGTAGAAGCACCACATTAGCTTATCAGCACGCACCGAGAGCGGGCAGCATGAGAGGAGATATTTGATGAACTCGTCAAAAGCGCATTAGCTTACAATAAGCTTACATTATCTGACTGTACCTTTAAAAAAGCAGACATCATGCTCAAGGAAGCTTTATAATATAAAGTCAATAAATAAGGTAGACTTGTTTCCACCTGTACACGACCCAACACTGTGTTAGTAAGCCACTTAAGATGTCCCGCTTGTGGATCACCTGAGACGTCAAACTTGGCATCCTGCAGAGACTGGAAGAGGGCGCCCCTAAGTGGCAGGCTTGGGAAGCGCGACTCCAGGAGCGCTGCATACTGGCTGTCCTTGGGCGTGACCTTGCCTGCCTCTGGAGCCATGTTCACACAGTCCAGCACGATGGCACCTGGGCGCACACACGGAGCTTCAGTGGACCGCCGGCGGTGTCTGAGGCCAGCACGCCCAAATATAGAACTCACGCCCAAATATAGAACTCACGCCCAAATATGGAATTACGAATCAAACCAGATTTCTGCAAGGGCGAAAATGTATGATTGTTTGAGTGTCGCTTATTGCTAATGACATTAAGCGACACTGAGCACTGAAAGCTCCAGGAAACAACAATGTTTTTTTGATAATAATTTCAATGTTGAGAGTTTTATATTTTATTTGTCTGTGCGTGTGTGCATGCGTGTGCACGCAAGTGCACATGTCTCTGTGTGCATGTGTGTATGTGTGTGCATGTGCACGTCTGTGTGTTCATGTGTGTATGTGTGTATGTGTGTGTGCGTGTGTGTTCATGTGTGTGTGTGTTCATGTGTGTGTGTGTGTGTATATGTGTGTGTGTGTGTGTGTATGTGTGCGTGCGTGCGTACGTGCGTGTATGAGTCACCATAAAGCAACAAGGCCAGCTGTGGATCCAGGATCTCCGGGGCCCTCTGGACGATGCGCTCCGTAACCAGGGTAGCGCAGGAGCCCACGGTCTCCACGGTGACGAAGCAGGAGGCCGAGGGCTCCCTCTCCAGGCGGTGGTGGTCAATCACCTCCACCACCGCCCCCTCCAGGTCACTGTCGGAACTGCAGGAGATATTATATGTTAAGGTTAGCATCTCAGAGAGAGAGAGAGAGAGAGAGAGAGAGAGAGAGAGAGGCTGGGGAGACACACACTGAGGGAACTCTATCCATCCATCCTCCTTTCTCTCCTCCATTATCTCTCCATTATCTGGTCCAGCACCAGCTACCTGGGCAGCAGGTTGTGGTCCACCAGGGTGAGCTCCAGGCCCCCGCGGACCACCAGGTCCCCCAGCGGGTCCAGCTGCTCCCGGAAAAGCAGCAGGGCGGGGGACAGGCCCGCCTGGCCCAGCAGGGACACAGCGTCGGAGCGCAGCGGGAAGTCTGCCCGGGGGACGTTCAGCACAGGCAGGAAGACCCTCCCTCCTGCCCCTCCAGCAGTCTGGGGGACGGGGGACGGGGGACGGGGGGGAGTTGTAGAGGGGGAGGGAGAGATATTTAAAACCTAAACCTAAAAAAACACTTGGCATATGTGTGTGTGTGTGTGGGGGGTGATTGGACGGCACCTTACCTTGTACAGGAAGTAGGCGTAGGCGAGTGCAGACACCATGGAGTCCACGTCACAGGCCTCGTTGCCCAGCACCACATGGAAGCCTGGCCCCCCCGCTCCCCTGCACTCCTGGGGGAGAAGGCAGGGGTCTGCGTCTCTGGTGTTCTGAGGTCACGGCACACGACCCCTTATCACATATTGTATAAAACACCAACAATAATGTGTAGGGCCGCCTATAGCACAATGTCTACGACTAAGTCAGCCATTAAAATAAATATTATTGAGTTTTTGGAAGAAAATATGTTTAGGATCAAATCATTTGGAGGACCCCTTACAAACAATATTCCCAGATATTTCATGATTTAAAAAATATATAAATAATAATAAAAAGAAAATAATAATAATAATAATAATAAATAAATAAATAAATAAAGAGACAATTCCCTGACTTTCCATGGCTGGAATATACTTTTTTAAATCCCATGTTATTCCAGAAATTCCATGACCACTGGGAACCCTGACAGCTGGTCTGAAATCAATATGTCACAATATATCTTCTGTTTTTACAGGCTGGAATATTAGGGGCAAGGATCACATTAAATTGAGTGGGTTAGAGTTGTTAACCCAGTTATGGTTCAATACTCTCAAAACACATTTTAATTGCTGGCTGACAAAGGTTACAAATGTCAAACATCAGGCTAATTAGTGAAAGTAATGCTCTTAACACCAGACAATGTAGATATGGATAGATGGTGGATAGCTGAGATGTTGTCTAGCTAGCTCTATGACAGCTCGGTGCAACCACGTGACTAGTGAAGATCTAGAGGTGCGTTCAATGGAGTGAACGTTTCCTATGTTCAATTGACTTTTTACTGACACGTTTCCTCGAAAAGTTAACATTCTTGGATTTAATGAGCGTGGCGAGTGTTGTTCAGACAGTGACGTGTATTAAAAGCGAATATGCATATTTGAAACAACAATCTGCAATACTGTTGATGTTAACAATTTCCATGTGAATCTATTCAGTCTTTTCTGGCGGTCAGTCGACTGCCGTCTACGTTCATTGAACGTAATGTAAACGTTACACTATGCTGAACCGATGCAGTGTGACAAAATGTCGAGATCACGTGTCCAGAACAGAAGGTTACACACAGCGTGTCCGTCGCCTTATAATGTTTATGAATGAACAAGTTGTGTTTGAATAGGAACTTTGTCTACTACGCAAATACCGTTGTTGCCTCAGTAATGCCGCGGTGTACCGTACGGACATATCAGAGAATAGAAACGCTGGAGAATTAATAAACAACTTTGCTAAATGCCAACTATTTACAGTACCTTCAGTGCGTCGTGACAGCTTGTAAGAAACGTCTCCATCGTTCTTTACGACCACACCGTTAGAAATTCAAATAGCTAATTCAGTTCACTCACACTGCTCTAAAATTATCTACAGTAGTCCATTTAAGACCGCAGTGCACTCGAGTACGATGCAATGAGAAGCTAGCCGAGCTAATACACGGCGCCTTGCCGTCATACGTTAGCCTTGAGGCGATCACACATATGGGTAGTGTAGTTTTTGGCCCGTGTTTTTGTGTACAAGGTATGTTAGGTTCAACATATTAACAGTGTAGGTGCCCCCTCATGTGTTTATACATTCACACTAATATTGGTGATAACTGTGAACTAAATAATATAGTCACCTTTAAGTCAGGTCTAGGCAGGCAGATATCACAATTATACACAAAGGACAGAAAATATGTTGAAATGTTTTTATTGTCTTCATGATATTGTTGGATAGATTGCTCAGTTCCTCATCCAGTTAAAATAAGTTTTAGCCTATATTTGTATACATTTTATTGTTGGAAAAAAATGTATAAAAATAAACATCAGAAACTTTAAAATAAAAAATACACTGTTACTGTAACTCATTTACAACTGAGAGAGGAAACATTTGGCTGCTATATGTCCAAAAAAGATATTAATTTCTATTTATGTACAATCTTTTTAGGTTTGAACTTGCATGCCATCAGCGGTAGGCTACCGTTATTGGCACGGTTGTGCTCTAGATGCTTACTGTATGCCCTGAAATGAGACGAACTTTGTTTAGGCTACTGTAGATAGTATGTTACAAGTCCTCAGCATAGTACAATCATCTTCTTATAGTTTAGTACCCAGGTGAAGTCAGCCACAGATTAATTTACAGACTAATGATGAAAGCTGACCTTTAGAGGATGTTTTGGGTATATCCTACATGGAACTATGCAAATAAAAGATATTGCACTGAGCTCTACAGAAACTGTGTTGTCTCGTGGTAGTGAAGGTGTTGCCATGGTTCCTGCTGTGCTGGGCAACACAGCTCAGATCTTCTCAACGTAGTTTCCAGGGAACATTCCTTCTCGCCCCGTTAGGCGGCCGAACCACCACCCCGATGGGTCTGTGCACGCGCACACACACACACACACACACACACACACACACACACACACACACACGCACACACAAATAAATTCAATTTAAACAAATCTACTGATTCACGTAATCAATAAACTGGTACAAACAGAAATCCTGTCTGGCTCAGTTCTCGTGAGGCACAACACATTGTTAGGGGCTTCATAGGGTGTTTCTCAATGTCAAGGATGCTTCCTTGGTAGGACGGATCCATCCAAGTGCCTTCCAAGTCGGGTCCTTCCTAGGCTAGGAAAGACATTCGAAGAACACGTAATGGAACGGCCTAGCTAGTGTGCAAGATGACGTCATTCAAAAAAAGTCCCGCCTTCAAAATCATTATGCTTAATTAAACTGCGCGTTTCGTTTTTAAATAACAGTTGAAAAAACAATGGATCTTGCTGTTTTGTTGTTAGTTTCGTTTTGCGCCATTTTTAAATCTCCCCTCTTTTGAGTTCGCACAGGATTGTGGGTATTTTTAGACCGCGAAGGATGCACACATGCATCCTTCAAAATCCTCTGATAGAAGGACTGAGTCCTTGGTAGAATTCTAAAGCATCCTTGACATTGGAACGGTACTTTGTCGAGATTTGATGACGTGACATCCTTGAAATCCAGCCGCTAAGGATCCTTCCTTGACATTGAGAAACACCCATAGTCTTTGGTCAAGTCTGGGACAGTGTTGGCCAACTGTGCAAAGACCCGCCTTCTTCACAGGTGAGGTATTTTGATTGACATGCACGGTGACCAACTCTTGTTCACCAAATATAACTTTACACTTAAACTCAAGTTATTCATTGGGAAACTAAAAGACAAGTCTGGCTGTCTGCAAATCTTATAAAAATGTGTAGGCTATGCAGTATAGTTACTGTTAAAAGCAATGACGTTATTAATTATTGCACTAGCCGTGCCGGAATTCCGTATACATACAGTCATGTGAGTGACATTGCCAACAGCCAATGAACATCTCCAACCCCACCTCTTGATAGCGCTGACATGCTTACAGGGCTCTACGTAACAGACGGAAAGAGCCTAGAGTTGCTGTAGCAACCGGCAACAGAACTTTGAATTCTGGCAGTATTTGTGGTGCGTGTGCGTGCTCCCCAAATGTCACGGTAAACTCTGGCATCTGGTGGGCGTGGCCTGACTGGCGGTACCTTCAGTGAGGATGTCGATGACGTTGCCAGCATTGAAGCTGAGCTCGTCCGTGTCCTGGGCGTCGTAGGCATACAGGGCGCGGCACTGGGGTGAGCGGGGCTTCGGCCTCGGGCCCGGCTTGGGCCGACCTGAGCCCGGCATGGGCTTCACCTCCTTGGAGCGTCTGCGTTGGAGGCTGTCCGGGGGAAAGAGACATGTTAAAGCGGTGTTTTGCCACTAGGTGGGGCAAGCACTCCAGCATCTCACACAGACACATTACGTGAGTGCAATATGTAAACACATTTAAAGGATCTATATATGATCTTGCTTGCCACTAGATGGCAAACCTGCATATGACAAAACAAATGCTCTGTGGGCCACACACACACACACACACACACACACGTAAACAAGGAACAGAGGAGATCAGATCACAACACACACACAGAGGGACTGTGATGCCATTCTCTGCTCAGGACACCATTCCACCACTAAATCTAACCCATAATAAACACAATCAAGGAGGGGATCTCTAACGCCAAGGCCTGCCAGCGGGTGGCGATAGCGGTCTCACCCGGCCACGCCCTGGTCGGGCACATCCATGAAGCGTAGGTCCTCGGGGTTGGTGGCTCGGCTGGGGGGCCGCTGGGAGGGCCGCTGCTGGTCCTGCTGCCTCGGCAACGTAGGCTGGTCCATGCTGGTCTGTTGCCGTAGCAACGAGACCCTGGAGGAGGCGGCGCCGCTTCGACCTCCTCCTCCTCGTGGCTGGGCTCCTCTGGAGGCTGGAGGAGGAGAGACTAGCTGCATTATTTACTATTGTTGCTAGGCAGATGACCTAGGACCATGTGTTGCTAGGGAGATGACCTAGGACCATGTGTCCACCCCGAGCTCACCAGAGTTATCACCGCGGGGCTGGGACTGGTTTCCTAGGTAACGACTCTTGCGCTTGTCCTTACGCGTGGGCCCTGCAACGACAAAGCGGGACAGGAAGTGAGCGCGGCGGGACAGGAAGTGAGTGTGGTGGCGCGGCTCGAGGTGCTCCAGGACCCACGTGAGTTCTTGGGCAGGCCCGGCCCGACGCTGACCACCAGCACCTTGCTGGAGGGCTTCAGTACAGTCTCGTCCCCCTGGCCCGCCGTGAACTGGATCTGCCTGGAGCCGGCGCCGCTGAACGGACCCCAGCCAGCCTTCTTCACCTTGAACTCCAGCCTGGGGGGAAGGGGGGGGGGGTCAGAGAGAGTGTGGAAGAGGAGGCGAAGGGAGCATGGCTGGTCACACCTATTTGACCCTTGTTCATTAGAATGGGGTTAATTTCCAAATATGGAAAACGTATTATGCAAATAAATGTACAGTTGAGTGTATTGTGTGTCAGTCAACCATGATGAACCTCCTCTGTAGCTCACTGGCTCACAGCTCACAGCTCACAGCTCACTGGCTCACAGCTCACTGGCTCACAGGCTCACAGGCTCACTGGCTCACAGCTCACAGGCTCATAGCTCACTGGCTCATAGCTCACTGGCTCATAGCTCACTGGCTCATAGCTCACTGGCTCATAGCTCACTGGCTCACAGGCTCACAGCTCACTGGCTCACAGCTCACAGCTCACTGGCTCACAGCTCACAGCTCATAGCTCACTGGCTCACTGGCTCACTGGCTCACAGCTCATAGCTCACTGGCTCACAGCTCATAGCTCATAGCTCAAAGCTCACTGGACTACCAAGCAGTGAGACGTGTAATACAAGGAAAGGAATTGCCGTTAATTACACACTAGGGTCGTGTGCGCGCGCACACACACACACACACACACACACACACAGAGCTACTAACAGGTTGTTGAACTTGAGCGCTAGCTTCTTGTGTGTTCTCTCCTCGTAGCGCTTGAAGAGCAGGCTGAGGAACTCCGTCTTGAAGATGCTCTGCACGACGCTGTCGTACTGCTGCTCGTGCACGATGAAGAAGTTGTCCTGGAGCGTGCTGGAGGGGTGTTACCATAACAACCAATGATGTTACACAGCATACAACAACACAGTCTCCTCTTTGGTCGCCGTTGATACCATGAGAGACAAAATGCTAACCCTGCGTTCACACAGACAACAAGAGAGACAAGCTAACCCTGGGTTCACACAAACAACAAAAGAGGTTGATGGGTGGAGCAGAGAGGTGGAGAGGTGGAGCAGAGAGGCGGTGGCCATCTAACCTCAGGGACACCGACTGGATGCCCTCCAACTCAATCTTCCTCTTCAGGACCTCCTGGATCTGCCCCTTCTCTGGACCCTGTTTCACCTTCTCCCGGCCAATCAGGTACATGAACTTAGGGGTTAGGATGAGGTCACGCTTTACAGACTGGAAAGAGCGAGAGAGAGAGAGAGAGAGAGAGAGAGAGAGAAACAAAAACATATTAAGCTGTGTTGATTCATTTTTTAAGTGACCTCATTGTACAGCTTTTGCAGAATGTACTTCCTATCAGATAACGTATTTCATGGGGGATACTGCTCAGAGAACACTTTACACTGCAGTACACTACTAAAACAGTGGGTAGAGCAGGGCGACAGGTGATCCAGAAGTTGCTGGTTCGAACCCCGCTAAAGGCCCATTTATACTTGCTGTTCAGTACCCATACGCGACGTCGCTACCACGCGGATCCTGCGTACTTTCGATCCGTACTTCTTGCACGTTTCCCCAGCCCTTGTGCCTACGCATCCATACGCATACGCACGGTGCAATACCAACAGAACATCGTGGGGCAGTATATGGATCCTCTGATGTTCTGCAAGACCAAAACTAGTGGCAGTGAGTTTAAAAACAGTGAAATTACTAGTGTTACTATGGCGACGTCCTTGCTGTTTATTGTGATACATTTTAGGAGTTAGATCTATTACCCTCTGGTGAAGATCAGCGAATACATGTATAGTAGGGTAGTTTACACTTTGGTTTAAATGATTAAATGCTACCGGCACCATAGTGGTTACATGTACGAAGGTTAGGGTCCTCGGTAAAACACAATAATCATGTTCTACTGTCACGGCCATGCTTGGTTTCAGCAGGCCTGTGGTCCTTTTTGGCTGTAAAGAGCCTAATTAGGCTAATTAAGGGCACCTGGGCAGATCACCTATATAGGTGTGTTCCAGCACACTGTTGGGGTGACTCTCCTGGCACCACACATTCTGTTTGTTTGTTGGTTGGTTTTTGTTTCTTGGTTTGGTTAGCATGCAACACGCACCACATATATTCAGTACATACACCTACAGACTTTCACACCACATTCTAGGTTATTCTGTTTGTTAGTTAAGAGTTTGGTTTGTTTGGTTTGTTTGGTTTGTTTGGTTTACGGCCCATGAGCCAGGTCGTAACATGGGGGCTCGTCCGGGATTTTATTTGGTGATGTTTTGTCATGATTTGTTAACCTGTGTTCTTTTGGTGGATCCGGTAGTCCAGTTTTCGCGGCTTGTTTTTGGACAGTTTATGGGGGTTTATGTTTTGGTAGTTTAGGGGACAGCTCTGGGTCCGACGGCCCATGACGTGGTTGGCCCAGAGTTTGTCCCTGCCCTATTTTCATTTTGGCCGGATCCCCATCGCTGGTGCTATTTAATTTGTTTGGGGGAGGGTTATTTTGTTAATCGGTCAACGTGTGGGCTGTTATGGTTAGAGGGTCGGTTGGGTATTGAGGGTTGGCATGGTATGTTGCCCAGCCAGTTACGTTGGTGATTGGTTGGCGGACCTTTGGTTGGTTGGCCCCTGGGTTTGATGCCTGGTTCCGACAGGTGGCGCTGGGATAGGTTGTTGGATGGTCGGTTGTTTGGAAAGGTTTTGCAGCTGGGTA
>JAODUE010002807.1:0-11539 GCA_027564755.1 Amblyopsis hoosieri
CTCAGCCTCTTCATCAGCACTACGTCACATAAGAGACTGTCTCTAGTCTCAGCCTCTTCCCTTCATCAGCACTATGTGTACGCCTTGTCAGCAATATCAGAAAGTAGGGCAGTTCATTGGCATTAACATCCGATTTGGACATCGAGATATTTGTCATCGTGCATGTCATTCAAAAAATCTGTCTCTGCGAGACTACCACCCTAAGTGTAACCACTGAGGCAATAATGCAAAAAGAAAATATATATTATTACAGTGCTCTATACATTTCTCTTCAGTTAACTTTTTAAAATTAGAAACAGGCTACCACAATATCATGACAGGGTCAGTTTTCATTCAATGAATTATACATCTCCTCAGTCAGACTGCGTTATTTCACAGTGGAAAAGTATTGGCTATGACTTCAAAAGGGAAGTTATGAGTCTTAACTCCTGAGAGGAAATGATCAGTGTTTGTGTCCATTTCTGTGTATCCGCTAGCTTCATGGATTCTCCCGTGTCAAAAAGAACAATACATTTCAAATATGATATATTGACAAAGTTTTTCACTATTTCCAACCGTTTTAATCTCATACCTCTAACACCATGGATCTCATGTAAAATGTACCTGAGAAACAACAACTAAAGAGCATCCTACACAGAAGAAAACTAAAATGAAAATGTCACACTAAAGTACAACACAACATCTAAATGTGATCACTTGATGAAACTGTCGACTCTTTACTGTTTCATCCTTAGTATTTAACTTTTTAAGGTGATATAATATATTGAGTAAAGAAATGTCAGTGTGGGATTTCTCAGGCGTTTCCATACAGTATTTAGGACAGTCTGGTTGTCGAAATACACAACAATGTTCAATGATATTCACCGGTTTATGTTTATTTGATGCCTAGTGGATGCCAGAGTCCACTTCAGTCTTCAGTCTAGTGGACATGTCGCACAGACACACACACACACACACACACACACACATGCATACTAGATTATTTTGTGATAATCTGTGTACTGTATCTGAGATAGGAATGTTACCATCAGTGATACATCTAATGTATTATTATGGTTCTAAGGGGTTGAATCGTGATTTGACTGAAAAGTTACAGTACAATAAGTATTGTATAAACTCACACCTTGTAAAACAAGGTGATGTGATGAAAGAGCTAAAACCAGGTAATATGATTAATTGGTACGGCACATGTAAACATCAAACCTGATTAGATGACATTTCCATGTAAACAGGTAACCCGAAATCTTTAATCGGAAAGATTCCATTCAGAAAGACGTGAAGTCGTGTGTTTGTATGCTTTTTGCCAGACCGGCCAACATGAGCAAATGTCAATTACTAACTGACAGATTGACTGACCGATCTTGTTATTAAAAAAGCACATTCGCTACATTCTACAGTAGGTGGTGGTAATGCACCATGTAGACAGTAGGTGGCGGTAATGCACCAATAGCATTGGATCCAAACCTCGGTGAAATTTCACGGAGGAA
Organism: Amblyopsis hoosieri; assembly: GCA_027564755.1. Lineage (NCBI taxonomy): Eukaryota > Metazoa > Chordata > Actinopteri > Percopsiformes > Amblyopsidae > Amblyopsis > Amblyopsis hoosieri. The sequence continues at coordinate 1,488 of JAODUE010002807.1, forward strand.
CCTTGCATGCTAAATGGTGTTTGCTCATGCCCACGTCCGGCTGAACTAGGCTTGCCTAGTTTTTACTTTTTTTTTTTTTTTTTTTACATTGAGAGAGTTGACGCTCTTTAAGACACGCTAAAACCCAATGAGCGCTAGCGTGTGTCGCCAGAGCGTCCTTGAGGTGTCGGGGAGTGAGATTTACTGTACGTAACTTATTTCACAGCTCTACCAGCACACATTCATCAACATGTACAGTATGTATGCATGTATGTCCCAGCTAATTTCCAACTGTAATCCTTTAGTGAGATGTTTTGAAACCTACAAAAGTAACAGGCCTAACATTTTCTATGACATATTTTAGATTATATTTCAAAATAAGATTTCAGTATTCATTTACATCTGCCAAATTATTGCCAGCACATGCAATTTCGAGTCTTTGAGCGCAGCACAGTGAATCCTCAGTGACGGCGCGACGAGCGGAGGGAAAAGTCAGACCAATTTACTCAAATGATTTACTGGTCTCCCACACTCACTCCCACGTGAGAGAACAGAACGGTGCGAAGCCTACAGCCGTGCGAGTGTGTCTGTGTGCGTCAGAGATGCTGCACCGAACAAGAACACTCTCCCAGGCCCAGGCAGATAAACACGGGTATCAAGCGGGCGACATGCGATTAGCACAGACAGTGCGGGTAGGGATTAGGCTATCGTCGCTGGCGTCTCCGTCAAATCTTGCCAGTGTAATTCGGCGGGAAACCTGAGCCTTCAGATTTACTTCCATGTGATTATTACACCGGCAAATCCCGATCGGACAGCTATCCAGATAGGATGCCAAAACGCGAGGCCGCGCATTCAGATATCAGCAGTCCCAACTATTATCAATGACAGGCAGACAACAGCGCGTCGAGCAAACATCACTTGGCATTATCTTCTCTTCCCTTACCCGTCAGGAAAAGAAAATGACAAACGACTAGCTTTCTAAATCTTTCCTCACGTGTCTTCATCTGATTTATATATACAGTACATGTATATGTAAGTGTGTATATATATATATGTTTGTTTGTTTATTTATTTATTTATTGGGTTTGTATTTAACTTGTGTTGTTGCCCCCTGACAAGCCTGCGGGGAAGTCATTTCAGTTTTTTTTTTGTTTTTTTTTGGCGGGAGACTATCTTGCCTGAGCGTATTTTTAAAGTCACAAGCGAGGCTGACATTATATCTGCTTCTGCCGCGCTCACTCGCTCCAGGCGTATTCCCCGGTGGCACCTTGTCGAGCGGCCATGTCAGTTGTTTGTTTGCATAGCGAATAGCTTGGGGCGCTTCTATGTCTAGCTTGCCGCTCGTCGCTGCCTGCCTGCAGGTGGCCAAGAGAGCTGTGTATGCCAAACGGGTGTGGAAGGAGGTGTGGGAAGGGGGGGGGAGGTGGTGAAATTCACCCGGAGAGGCAATCGTGTAACTGTCATTAAAGGTGAGGAAATACATCTGCGAGACAGGCGGCAACAGGCCGGCGCTGAATGGACAGAGCTGAGCTCACGGTCAGAAACTGCACATTTACGAATTAATTATTTGTTTAGATGGATATTATTCATATATTTTTACATTATTGTGACAACTGCATAATGACACTGGCACAATATACAGCTCGGAAAAACGGTTGCTTATAAGTCACACTACAATATTTTTGCCCTTGACCTTGTCTAAAAGATGCGGTTGCATACACGTATGTGGTTAACAACTTTTGAATTCACCCCGCTACTGATGGGGGTCGCATCCTCGACTGCCTTGAGATAAAAGTAATTCATGTTGTGAGCAGAGTAATTCCAATTTGACTTTACCTTGAGATTAAAAGCAGCGCCCTTCTGAAATGGCTGCTCTGAAATGCAAAATGAATATTAGTGCGAAATGTGAATCACCAAATCGCCATTTTATCTGCCCGCAAATGAAAGCGCTGAATAAGTGCTGGCAGTTAACAGTCGGCTATCAATATTTTCAGAGAACCACTGGCTAAATGTATAAACAACCTTTCCACTGTGGCCGCTTTTCAATACATGAAGTGGTTTGAATTAAGATCCACCTAAATTTAATTAAACTCGCATATGACTCATATTCCATCTTATACGAATCCAAGAATGGGATAAATTATAGATAAAGATTAAAGCAAGATAGCTGTTAGGCTAGGGCACACCGGCAGTATGTAATAATAGCTGCCTTCACAGTTAATAATATACCATACGACATAATGTATTACATTACACAAACGGCCTCTATCTGCTTGGGGTCACGCTGACCCCGATTTTTCCATTTACTCAAAATCTATCTCTCAGAAAGGGTGGCTGCATCTGTGCGACTGATAGTGAGGCTGTGATTTGAGTCCATTTTGACTGAGCAAATACGAAAAAAAAAAGGAAGAAAAAGAAAATCACACGCTACAGTGTGTCACTAATGTAAACGATAGAATTAGCATTGCCATGAGGTCAGCTGATAAAGAGGGGTTCAAGGTAAACAGAGCACACCCCAAAAGGCCTACAGAAGAGGAGTTGGGACAAATTTAGGGGTCGTGAGGTTCTTTCTAGGGCCATGAGATATGCAACTTTTTTCAATTATATTTCAAATTTAATCCATCCATCCATCCCCCCCTGCAGCTACCACAAATAAACTGAGTCTTGTATAAACGCTCCTGTACATACACACAAACAGCAGTCTGTGTGGCGTCAGTCTCACTGTGCTTGGTTTCGCACATCTGGCAGGGAGTCAAAACTGTGTAGGGCGTTTTCCAACTGGCTGCCAGCTCATACTCGTCCCCTGGGACCACCTCCAGTGTGATCCGTAGATGGGGGGGCCCTATGGGGGAACGGTTGCCCCCAAGGGACCCAGCCCATGGGAAGAATCACCCACTTCTTACCTCGCTTGACTGCTCTTGCAGAATAGAGAAGAAAAAAAAAAAAGGAAAATACGTGATATGCCGTGTTCGTACAGCTGTAAGCATGTTCCAGATTGTATGGGGGGCTCATTTCAATATTTGTGTTAATTACATCTAAATGGTGTCTGTTAAATGTTCGTGTGATTTCCTTAAATAAATAAATAAATTAGGTTGTGCTATTATTTGATGTTTTAAAGCTTTCGTTGGTGTTCCAAGAACTTTTTATGGTGTGCATACATTTTGAGCTCTAGTCCTTTTAAAGCTACCTGTTCTTTCAAGGTAATTGGTCCCACCGTTGAGCAAGAAGACGATAAATTTAGGAGTTTTACATCATGGTGTGCAAACTGCCTCAGCAGTTTCAGTCAATATTTGTACTTCAAACCACTCCCACCAGATTTATAGGTTTACAAGACTTTACGAGACTGGAAAATGGAGTCGGTTTGTTGATGATAAACTAAACAACATAGTAAAACCTAAAAGGGGATTCTGACAGTTCTGACATTAGAAAGGACGATTCAGTGGAATCTGCTGAATTTTAATCTTAGAAGTACTTGCTATAATGTTATGTTTTCTATTGTAAAATATTCACTTTTAATTGCTATTAGTATAGCATTTGGCATTCCCAAGCCCTACAGTATACTGTAGTGAAACAAACATATCATCTGACTCCTTTACATGTTCTGATATAGCTGTCATTTGCCCTGTGTACAGTAGGCCTACCTACTTGTATACTGACTGAACCTGAGAGTATCTTAGGTACAGAGGTTTGCCTAAAATGATAAAAAGGTCAACTCAAATTAGCAGATTGATATGCCAGTATACCAAATGTAACTGTGCTGTTTTAACCCTGGAAGACCCATTTTAGTCCAAAGAAAACATCACATAGCTCTCCAAAAAACACATTTGCACATTTTTATTTTTAAGACTACATTTACATAGCCAATAGGTTCTATTGTCTTGCCATTGATAGTACTTTTTTTTTTTTTTAAGAAACATTTGTAAATGTGTATGTTGGAGAGCTAAGTGACGTTGTGTATTTATCACCTCGTGTCTTACAAGGTTTTAAGATGTAGAGATGTAATGGCGTGGCTCTTATTCTTCTCTGTGTCCTAGTCTCCTGTATATATAGTCCACATACAATTACATGGTTAATCCTTCATTCTTAAAAACCCAAATAAAAAATAAATAAAAAATAAACACATTACTGTATATATTCAGTGATGTGACACATCCTGTAGAAAAAATAAACTCATAACTATTCAACAGGTAAGACGTTGGTCGCTTACAGTCTCATGGCATCACTTCGGCTGTATGTGATGCCATGCATGCTGGTGCATTTATTCAAAACATCAACTTTCTTCACTTGTGTGTCGATGACAAGCACTTCCCTCCACAGTTCAGTTGCCTGATGTCCCCCTGGAAAATTTGACGGGAAATTTATTTAATTTTCAATAACGTAGCACGTGCTGGCTGAAATTAATTGGGGATACATCCCACCCAACTTTGTAAAAAACTAAATCATCCCCCCCACTTTTGAGATTTTTTGAATTTACAATTGTTTTTTTGAATTTATTTATAAAAAAAAATTAAATGCGTCCGATGTAGTGTGCAAAGACTCATCAATTTAAACATGGGAGCGGACTCAAAGCAGATACACTTCAGCTTTGCGGCCCTACCGCATGCACTGCATTTATATAGCGATTTACAGTAATCTGCCTCACATTCACCCATTCACACACACATTCATACGCCAATGGTGATCGCTGCCATGCCCAGTGCGACCAACCACCGGGAGCAGTTGGGGGGTTAGGCATCTTGCTTAAGGATGCTTACAGGTAGGTCAACACCAGGGTTCGAACCAACAACCTTCCGGCTGGGAGCCCAACACCCAGAACGTCCGACTTTGGTTGGTCGTCCTGCATGTCAATCAAAATACCTCTCCTGTAAAGAAGGCAGATCTTGACACAGTTAACCAGCGCTCTGTCCCAGACTTTACATAGTAATGTAAAGACTACTACTACTACTGCTACTGTATCGACAGAAAGTTGCAGCAACCTTGGGCTGACAGGAGTGACTTTGTCACTATTAGAAATTAGCTGTGGGTTCACTGCTCAATGAAGCACATCTGACATATACAGTGTGGTGGTGGTGTGTGTGTGTGTGTGCGTGCGTGCGGTGGGGGTGTAGTGTGGGTCAAGACCGGAGCGTTATATAAGGAGCGTTAAAAACTTAATGTGACTCAAGTGACACAAATTATTAAGTCCTTCTCATCCCTCAATCCCTACGCCGGGCGAGGGTCACAGAGGGGTCGCGAGCGACAGTGGGGGATTGGGGAACGCGGCACTACCCCTGCCATTATGGGATGTCGCCGTGGCGCGGGTGACGAGGAAGGACGTCCATAATTAGCCAGCTGTCAGCCAAATTATATTCTGGCCTTTTGTTTTTGGATAATTAATCCTTTTACAGATCGCCCGCTGTGACTTGACGTGACGTTCCACTTGGATGGATGGCTTTAACAGGAACGCTCCTCGGACTCACAGTAAGACCCACCCCCCCCTTTTCCCCCCAGGAGAAAAGGCGAGCATTGTGCTCCTTCCCCGGAACAGTCGATGGTTGGTCTACGGTGACTTTAAAAGGTGGTGTCACCCATAACACACGCTCCACTGGTGTTCGCTTACGGTCATTGCATCCTAAGGGTTGTCATTTTGAAAATATTGGCACAGACTTTAACCAATCGGCGTACCTACAACTGTCTGTAGCTATCACTTCATCTGACCATGCCACCATTTTGAAAATCAATTCTTAACTTCAATGTCACTGCACTTAGTCACCTTCCACTGGTCGCTGATTGGTCCACCAGCCAGAGTGACTGTGTGTCCGAATTAAGTATACTTTGAACAGCCAGAGCGCTCATCCGTGTTGCGCGAGGCCACGCATTTATACCCTAGTCTTTACTCTCTCTACCCCTCTCTCTCTCTAATCAATATACATTGAACTTGAACTTGGGGGCAATCAATAAGTGCTCCTTATAATATGTTTGCTGCTTAGTGGTAAACATGAACATGGACAAGATGAAACTGGGGACTTGGGGAAGGGGTATCTTTCACTTTCAAGCTTTTTATCACCTTTGGTGCATAAAATTGAGAGCCGCCTGATGTATTTACATGGAGTACCATGGATCCATGACACTGGCAAGTCTGTAGTTATCCGAGTACACACCTCTTAGGTGGTTTTGGTTGACGGCGCTCTCTTGCTAAGCATCTATGCCAACTGAGCTGGTTATATGTGAAATTAAAAATGAAAATGACGACACACCCTGCTGAGGCCAAACACGGCACCTGGGACTGCAGAGACTGGAGAACGCTTCATTTTCAGCACCGCGTTAGCTTGGCAAATTGATTCAGCCATTTGTGCTCACACTTTCAGAGCACGCCGTCTTTAAATGCAACCGAGGAAACTCTCTACAAGACAGAGGAAAAGCAGATACAGAAATAACGATGGGGGAAAAAAATGAAATAACCCCAAAATATCCCAAATTAGATCCCGAAAACAGTCAGAGTTTATTAAAATGCAGTAGCTGGTGGAAATTGCTTGTTTCCCCAACAAATTGTTGAGAAGTGTTATTACCGACACGCTTATTGCAAGAACGCCGTGGCCACGGTGGCGGTGTGCTGCTAGCGATATAACAAGCTGCATCAGTTGGCCAGGAAATGTACCCATCTCATATCAAAATAGCCCGGCAGCATTGTTAGCAGGCTGTAGCAGAGTTCCGGGCAAGGTCCCGCGCAGGAATAACAGGTTTGATTAACGGGCCGCTAACGCCCCCCCCCCCCTCGCCCTGCAAGCAAACTCATTAGCTTGCTTGGTGTGTGACATCACCTGTATCTATAGGCATCGCCCGATGCATCACGGCTTCAACAACATCCCCTGGTACCGGCACACATCATCGAATGAAGCACCGCTCTATGGCGGCCTGTGAACTCACAGGGGAACGGGAGGCTCTATGCTATAATGCTATAATGCTATGTTATTATGCTATAATGCAACACCATTATGCTATAATGCTATAGTATTATGCTATAATGCTATGTTATTATGCTATAATGCTATATTATTATGCTATAATGCTATAGTATTATGCTATAATGCTATGCTATTATACTATAATGCTATATTATTATGCTATAATGCTACACCATTATGCTATAATGCTATAGTATTATGCTATAATGCTATGTTATTATGCTATAATGCTATATTATTATGCTATAATGCTACAGTATTATGCTATAATGCTACACCATTACGTTATAATGCTATGTTATGCTATATTGCAACACAATTCTGCTATAAAGCTATAGTATTCTGCTATAAAGCTATAGTATTATGATATAATTCTATAGTATTATGCTATAATGCTACACCATTATGCTATAATGCTATGTTATTATGCTATAATGCAACACCATTCTGCTATAAAGCTATAGCATTATGCTATAATGCTATAGTATTATGCTATAATGCTACCCCATTATGCTATAATGCTATAGTATTATGCTATAATGCTACCCCATTATGCTATAATGCTATGTTATTATGCTATAGTATTATGCTATAATGCTATGTTATTATGCTATAATGCTATAGTATTATGCTATAATGCTACACCATTCTGCTATAATGCTAAAATATGTTAGCGGCCCTTCATTCAGTTGCGGCTGCGGTGTGTGTGTGTGTGTGTGTGTGTGTGTGTGAGAGAGAGAGACAGTGTCTTCAGGTGTAGATCTGTCTCCTACCCCAGACCTCATTATGTGGGGGCAGCAGTCATAGAGGGAGGGGGAGGTGGAAGACGACAGTGGGCACACAGGGTACAGAGAAGGGAGAAGAGACGCAGCTCTGCTGGGGAGCGATACGGAGCTCCTCCTGCTCCTATCAGGGGTAAATCCAATGACTCACTTTGCCGCACTTTTTCTGCTGAGCCAGCGAGAAAATGGAAAAGTGTGGATGTGTGTCTGTGTGTGTGTGTGTGTGGGGTGGGGGTTGTCCGGGGGGGGGGGAGTTGTCCAGTTGCCTTTGGCGGTGGCAGACACAGCTTGAGTTTAGTTTGCTCTGTCACTATCATGACCCCTTCCACAACCCCCACCCTGCCACCCACCCTTATACACACACACACACACACACACACACACACAGACAATACATCCCATTCTCCTAAAATGCATTTGTCGCCCCATAGAGTTATGGCATTGGACTGTCTGCCAGATATTAGGGTTGTGGGGGGGTAAATTTAGATGATGGATGATTGCTGTTGCGCTGTCAAAGCCCGGGCTTGATAAAACAACAACACGGGGCGACAACGAATGGAGGGAGAGAAGCAGAACTCCGAACTTCCCTCTTGTTTACAGCCAAATTCCATTCAACTTGAGTGCAATAAGACGCATCACTTACAGCGGTTCGGAAGATAAACATCACAGGCGCTCCGTCAAACGGCGGTTTCTCCTTCCCCCGCTTGTTTGTGTGTGTCGTCAGCTGACAAACAAACGCCACCGCTGTTGTTGTAAGATGAATAAATACAGATATGCTCCGGCGGCGTGCAATGTTAATTAAATACATGCTTATTTAAATCTGACGACAGCTGGATTCTCACGGTGAACAGGATGGGGGAGGGGGCGGGAATCGAGCATCTCCCCAAGAGTGTGAAACATAATTGGTTGACAGGAAAAAAAGAAAGTAACACACAATTAGTTTGGGGAGCGTTTAATTCATATTATTCAGATGAGGTCCCTATTTGTGCCTGCTTTGTGCTGTGCCTCTTGTCGACACACAGCAGATGTGGTGGAAGCTTAAGGTGGTGTGTTGACATGTACAAGAGGGGGGCCTATATGTCAACTGTAACCCACCGAGGATCGGTTACAGTTGGAACAAGCCTATTTTGAACGGAAACGTATTCTGAATCTATTTCAGAGGCCGCCAATAACTGATGGTCAACATCTTCCTGTAGCTGTGTGTCCTGTGGTTTCCACCACCGCCACGCCCGTTTAGGAGACCAGGGGCCGGTCCAGCGTCTGTTCATTTCAATAGTAGTCGTGACTACAGACTATGACTCATGCGCCCCATTACAGTAAGTACGCGGTGTAAAAATTAAAGTAAATATTCAATAAATCTTTCATTAAGCCTCATCTTCGTGACGTTGTGATACAAAAATGACATTTTACAGACTTTGTTAAGCTCTATATTGGCCGCACACTCTCGCAAGATCTGGCAACACAGCCATTAGAGTAGGCCACTAACCAAGCCAATAAAGATACATGTATACTGTATATTTATAGCGCTAATACTGTATGTACAGTATTTATGGTAAGGAATGTTCTGACATTCACATTTTTAGAAGACAATACATTTGGGATCAATGATTTGGAGGACCCCCTGAAGTACCTCTGAGGACATCCTAGGACCCCCTGTTGAAGACTTTTATACAACACAATACATTACTGTTGGCCCGGCAACTAACTAATATGTAATGTTGGAGTCTATTGGGAGTGACTCCCTTTTGTAGTCAGCCTCTAGTGGCCATTCGAGGAACTTCAGATATTGGCTCTTGGCTGCGTTGTCTTCGTCCAATGATCTGTCTGTCTGTCTGTCTGTCTGTCTGGATTTGTCTCCCTGTGTACTTACACACACTCTTGTGTTTTCCTCTGGTCCATGTGATTGTGCACTCCGGCTGCTCCCAGAGATTGAAATGAACACTCTGTTATTCCAAGTTCTGCAACGTGAAAGGGCAACAGACTCCTCGAAGTGCCATTAATGCTGGATACTGTCCTGTATTCCCACTGCACCTGCAACATGTTATACATAACGTGCTAATCAATGCCCGCATTTGGCATAGAGATGACTGGGTTCTTCCTCTCCTCTACTGTCCTAGGACTATATTTCAACTACAGAAACTAGAAACTACATTGAAAACCCTAAAATGTAGAGATGGCACCGATACGACACTGAGATCGGAAATCGGTTCGATACTGACTTAAATAGCTGGATCGGTATCGGTGACAATTGGACAGTTGTAACAGTGTCCAATTAAATGTATTTACACGCGTAGGTCTACTGTCAAGCATCAGCCATGTCTAACCTACCCAGGCCACACTATCAGCA
>JAODUE010002808.1:0-11539 GCA_027564755.1 Amblyopsis hoosieri
TCCATAGCAAAGCACGTCCACTCGTCTTGAACTTTTGTCGCCGACGTCAAATTATTCTGGAATTATGTCTGAACATTGGAAATAACGCGTCGCGTTCGGTGTAAATCGTTTGACGCGAAAATATCGCCCTCCGTTTTTTTCGCTTATTCGCATCGCATTTTCGCGTCGCGCATGGTGTAAAAGGGCCTTTAGGCCTACATTTCAAATGAAAATATGTATTTTGTCATAATTTATGTTGTGCTGTTAAAGCAATACATACTTATATTATTTAAAAATAACTGAGATTAGCAGTTAAAGCAGGCTCTTTAGATTGAATAATTGAATGCTTGACTATTCGGGATCACCCATAGCTTCTACCTTCTCTCTTTTAGGGAATGTGAAAACTGTGAAGCTGAAATGGTTCTCTTCTGACCAAGTCAGTTCTCATTGGGTTCTCATGCTGGATCAAGTGAATATTTGGCCACTGTTAAAATCAGTCTTCAATAGCACTGGATTGTGTAGGCTTACAGCTAGAGTGATTCTGTGTTCAACTGTTATTATTTGTCTCGGGAACAAAAGGATCTAGAAGGCAATGGTTATTTAGCCCAACATGACATAGTGTCACTCCCCAACATTTAAATGAACAATTGGGTGAATGTCTTCCATCACTTGCAGTGTATTCAGCAGAGGGTCCATGTTGCGTCCCTATGCTAGTAGTCATTGGCTCTGAATATCTGAGCCATCTATTTTATTTATATGATTTATTTGAAATGTCTTAGATAATCTCTATTTGAATTTTGCAGATATTTAGGCTGTTTGCAATTATGTTGAGGAGTGTATTATGTTATTAGGTAATGTGTGTTTATAAAGTGCATCCGGAAAGTATTCGCAGCGCTTCACTTTTTCCATATTTTATGTTACAGCCTTATTCCAAAAATGGATTAATATAAAATGTTCCTCAAAATTCAACACACAATACCCATAATAACAAAGTGAAAAAAGTTTGTTTGCAAATTTATTAAAAATAAAAACCTTTTAAAAAATCGCACAATGACTTCTATTTAACATGAGTTTGAATGTGATTGGTTAATTCTGAACAGAGCCACATCCCCATTTATAAGAGGGTGTGCACACTTACGCATATGAATATACACGTATTCCCCCTCCAAGATGTCAGGTTGTTTTTCAATTGAATTGTTCATATTATAGTAAAGTTCTGACACAATTTATCTTTGTCTCATTCTTTTACATCACAAAAACCTGGCATTTTAACAGGGGTGTGTAGATTGTTATATCCATTGTAGAATTAAATTACAAAATTAAACGTATTTACTGTATATACCGTAAATGGCTTGTAGGCTATAATAATAGTTCATGCAACCGACGTCTGTGCAGCAGCAGCAGGTTGGAATAACATGTTGTGGGGGATGCAATTCAGCAGCATGAATGTGAAAGAAGTGTTGGCTTCCTTTCATATTGAACAAAGGGGGAACCATATCTGACAGTGACATTTTCAGCTCTCGTGATACTAGGTTCTCTGCTAAAATGGACACATTTAGGGATTACAGGGTGAAAATCACAGGAATAACCTCTCCTGAGTCTACAGAATGTGTGTGTTTTCTTTCATATTGAACACAAGGTTAACACTATCTCACAATAACATTCCAAACTGTCAGGATGGGTTCTCCCTGCTACAATGGACACATTTAGGGACAACCAGAGCCGTATAAAGAGAGTGGCGCCAATAACTCCAATGGACCGTTCTTCCACAGCAACGGAGCCTCAAAATAGTTCCCTAAAGTTTGTCTAAATACTAAAAGTACCCTATAAATTCTCTCTCGCTTTTTTTTTGTTCTTCAAATTGCCTACCAAGCACTTCCTGGAACTGTTGTGCCATAGGTTTTGCCTTCCCATGAACCAGTGACCGTTGACAATTTCAAACTCCCGTTGGCGTAACACTGTTGTTTCCATGGCTCTGGGGACAACAAGCTGAAAATCACAGAAAGTTAACAAACGTGAAGTGATGCAAGTCCACAGAGTGATTCGGGAGAATGCAGCCGGATGCTGCCGAAAGCAGCAAGGGAACGGCTCACATACATGAAACTCTAATAAACATGATATATGCTATTTTAGCTTGACTCCGCCCAACTATTGCTCTCAGCTCAGTCTGGAAACCATGTTCGCATAACGTTTTCACAGCCACCCTGCTGGAGGACCAATCAGAGCGGGTTAGTAAGATGAAGTTGAAGTCGTGTGTTTCTAAATTGTGGTATAGAGCCAGATGAGGCGATCAGAACAGGTCTACAACCAGTAGGAGCAATCAATTGTTAAAAAATTGTGTTTGTGTGTGTTCCAATGGTGCGTGGTCAGACCATATTCACTGAGTTTTAGGGTACTTAGGAAGATGTTACTGTATATTCAATAGAGCAATGTATGATTACCTTATTATGACGTACATGCTATGTCTGACAATGACACGCTTAACAATCAAGCAAAATGTGATTGTACTTAGAAGTAACAATTCTAATACATTTTATTTTGGACGCCTTTCTGAACACTCAAGGACATCTTACATAGCAAATACATAGATATAAAATAAAAAATAAATATAAATAAATACTTATGTGAGAGTGCAGAGTGACAGGATGGTTCAACAGAATATGTAGTTTTTTTTTAATTGTTTAACATTTTTTTATTTAATTATAAAAAATAATTTAACAATATTATTGTAGTCTTTTGAACATAATTCCAGTTAACAAATATGTTCACTCATCTGCCAGTGTTGATAACGGCGGACATCCGTGCGCTTGGACAACTCTCCCTGGAAACGAGCCTAGCAACCACAGCGAGGCGAGAACATTTTCAGAACGCCAAAAAGGGCGCAAAGCTGACAACACAATATTTCTACTGCTATTTCTGTCTTCTGCCATACCAAAAAGGTGCTAGGCTTCACCAACCTTAACCTGAGGACAGTGTCTTAAATCTTTTATCTTTTCACACATTTTTAAGCCAGTAGTTGTTGCTAAATATCTGTATCTGTGGAGATGACTTCTTAATATCTCAGTAGGCCACAGTATGTAGTGTATTTGTAATTCACTTGATATTTTAACTTGTTTAAATTACATGGATATTAAGTAAAAGTTAATGTAGACCACTTAAAAGTATAGTAAACAATTCTAAGCTAAAACACTGTCAAATTCACCAAATATCTCCTTGAGAGATATTCCCCTTTACCGTTGTGTGTGTGTGTGTGTGTATGTGTGAGAACAATCTGCATTCCAGCACTGGCTCTGTATGGGAACATAAACAAAGTGGTGCAGACCTCACACAACAATATCCTAGCATTCACAATGTTTTCCCAATGTGGGGGAACGGAGCCTCTGTGGGAGCGCCCTACGGCACACGTGTTTCTGCTTAGATTTCAGTTCAAATTTAGCAAGCGTTCTGGAGAATGACTTACTATACCTTTATTAAACGGACATATCACGCAGGACAATGCCCCTTCCCACCGCCCCGCCCCTCTTGTCGTCTCCCACTCCTTGCCTTCTGCTCCATTGGGCCAGGAGTCAAAAGTTCTCCCTGAGTCAGCACAATGTTCATTTATGGCCAAGTGTTCTCATTCCCCTCTGCCTGGTGGCACCCCGATCACTCTGCCACCCCCTCGGGGGGAGGAATGGTCACCGCGTCCTGCTTGCTGCAGCCAGGAGGTGTCAAGGGGATCATGGGACCACCCGTGTGGGTGGAGACAGAATTGGGCAAACTGTATAGCTAGAGAAGATGGATGGGGCTTTCTGTCCAAGCTGGCTATATTTACATTGATTAGAAAGAACCTCCATTAGCGGCAAGAGAATATCGTGAAGCACCATGTGAGCCAAGTGTGGCATCTGACAGAAAAATGACAAAATAGCATTTGAATGTGTGTATCACAGGCCAGTTCCTCCAGGTACAGCACACATTGGGACCAACCACCGCTGCTTCAAGCTCAGAGTCACCTTACCCCCTGCTATGGAGGGATGTTAGCTTAAGACGTTAGCTTGTGTTCGGTATTGACTTTAAGTTTAAAACTAGTAAAAGCTACGATTGTTTGATTTTATTATTCTTTCTTTACCCAGACAAAGACATAAATGAATAATACATCGATATGTGTGCGCTGTACATTTTTACGCCTGGAAAATTCCCCTCACCTTGAAAACTTGGATGAAATAACAGAAAAGTCTGGATGGAAGACAAGTAAAATGTCTGAAATCAAATGCTATATATCTTGCAGACCTAGGCTCATCATTGCTTCAATGGAGTGGGTTTAAGCTCAAATCCCCAGACATCGTATGCCATTTGTAGGACAGCTGAATGTCCTTGAGTGCAAATAAAATGTATAACTATTATTGAGTTACTGAGAATAATATAAAACTGGTGCCAGAATTGAATTATACCATTCTGACACAGTTGTAGTCGGATACTTGAGATGGTCTGTGCTTATTGACTAGTGATTACTCCGTACTTTGATGTAAGCTACCCTACAGACAACATTTGATATGATTCCCATGTAGGCACATGCTGAAATGAACCAAGCTGATTAGAAAAACATTTATATAAACAAATTTTAGGTTAGTTGATAGCTCAGAAAATATAAGATCGGGTTTTGGATTGCTAATCGCCTGCCTACATCACAATATACTGTACAACTTCAAATGCAGCTCTTAACATACAGTCTTATCACAAAGTATACCTACATATTTATAGACATGTATATGGTCTTTCCACGTGGCTAACACCAGCCTCACCTGACATGTTAAAATCATTACAGACTTTAATGCAAAGATGGGTCACATATATTACAGGCCAAAACGAAAATCTAGAGCCCCATGTTGGGTCGGTCTCTCTCTCTCTCTCTCTCTCTCTCTCTCTCTCTCTCTCTCTCTCTCTCTCTCTCTCTCTCTCTCTCTCTCTCTGCCCTGACTATTTCCCATTCTGTGCTCTCTGTCTAATTAGCATCCACAGCTCACTCACTCTGGACAGGGGCTATAATGGAGCCAGATGTTGGAGATTTTTTTTTGTTGACTACCAGTTGAAAACCGCTCTCTGGCCTCGTGCTGCTTTAGTCCTCGTTTATGTGCAACACATCTTAAAAACCTGTTGTAATTGTAATCCTGTTTTGTATATTGGCATGTTACTGGACAGTTTGTAACTAATGTCTAAAGTGATTTTTTTATTTTTTTTATTAATATTAAACTGTATTTGTATTCTTGTTTTGCATGTTTTTCTCATCATACAGTATGTTGTGCATGGCACTGTATTTAAAAAACAAAACATTTAGGAATGCATAACGTTGAATATTATAGCATTCACTTTAAGTCAGACTGTATATTCTCATCCAACATACTTTGATAGTTACTTTATAGATATTACAAGCTAAAAACTATAGGAATACAGTGACATGCACATGTGTTGTTTAACATGAGAGAGAGACCTGGAACCAAGCCTGTATTAGCACAATTCTCTCCAAGTTAAAACCATAATTACCATTTATTCCCCCTAAGAGATGTTTATATCTTCCCTTATGGTAGAGAGAGGATCTCCCAAACCCCAAATACTTTTGAAAACCTCATGTTTTGAGACCATGTTCGAATGTGAAACCTCAACCCTGAGAAGAGGGCTCTACACTGTACACCAACTACTGCAGAGAGGAACACCAAATTAAGCATGCTCAAGATCCACCCCATCCTCACGCACTGACTGATTTAAGAGGGTCAGGTCAATGCATCTGTTCTCGGCTCTCCTATTGGACAGTGAATTCCCTGCTCCCGACTTCCAAAAAGTCAGTTGATTGTCATTGGCTGTTAGCATTGTCACTCACACAGTCTGTATTTATCTGTAATTCATGTGTGATGTTAGCGCAGTGCTTTATTATCTTCAGTAATTTTATTAATTTTACACGTTAACCGTTATCTATCAGATTTACTAAACCTTGTGCAGGACCATCCAGCATTGTCATCCTTTTTTAATGCGTCCCACATATTGAGACGATGTCTGGCATTTTCAATTTGGATCTAGTTTTCATAGTTTTCTAACGCTTTTCAAATAGCGGGCATTTGTCCTATGGTGGTCAGGAAAGCAGTTAGGAATGCCATCACGGGGCTGTGTCACAGTCACAGCATGGAGAAATTATGGAAGCTACTACAAGTAAACAACAAATGCAGCTAAAATAAAAACTGTGGAAACAACATGGGTGAAGCAGGTGCAGGGGATTCTCAGTCTTCTGCGATGTTTGCCATAGTTAACATAGTTTTCACTTGTAGACGGTGGTGGGTGGGGATACGAGGTGAAGTGACAGTGCACCGGAATGAGAGTTTCACAAAAAAAACGTGTGGCTCAGAAATAGACATCCCGATCAATGGACGCATTCTTGCTGAAGCCCAAAGATCATTGTCAGACAGATAAGGTAACACCATCTGAAATAACATATCTGCCACATTGTGCAGCACTCCCAATCATACAGGGCAGCTGAGGGAATAAGATAGCACCGGTAATTTTCCCATACTCAGAACAGCAAATAAAATGTAATGTGTATCTATATATGTGTTGTCGGGGAGAATGTAGGCAATTTAAAGTATGAGCAGGAAAGCCGTTAATGAAATTATGTTTAAGTGTATGAACAAGTTAAATGCATATTAAATTACTTTAATTTAGTACTTTTGTTGTTTGGATAGGCTACTAGGCCTATTAATCTGTTATATTTGATAATTATACATGGTTAATGACTAATCTGTACCCTGCATGTGTGCTATACTGAATCAACAGAGGGCAATGCATATGTTTTAATAAAATAAGGGGAATTATATCATGTTATTTGTTTCAGTTTATTAGACACGTCAATATTTGCGGATACCTCAGTGTAACATGTCCCACATTGTCCCTCACTAATGTTTTGGAATCTGGTCACCCTATTTCAAGTGGATTCCTCAGTGTAAGTTTAATGTCCAACTTGGTTATTGAGTTACGTGGTTAGTTGTCGTGCATTTCAATCAGAACATCTCTCCTGGCAAGTACAGTAGGCGGATTTTGGATCTTGACACAGTTAGCCAGCGCTGTCCCTGTAGGCTCTGCGAGACTACAGGAGGCCTAACCCGACTATTAGGGGAGTAAATAAAACATTGCATTTCTTACGTGGATAGTGTGCAGTGGAAGACTCATTTAGCAACCAGCGTTGACCTCTGGTCATCCTCTGGAAGTGTGAGCATGTTGGCTAATAACGACAGGCCTGTAAAAACAGCAGGAAGCTGTGTGGAAAAACCTGTCTTCTGTAGCATGATCGTGATAAAACAGCGCCGCCCTACTGGGCTGTAGTGTAGTGGAGAGAACCAGAGTGATTATGGATACTTGAAGTTTAAGTTGCGCTTGAGTGTTAAAGCACTTCTAATGAAGGGGTGTACTTGCTCTGCCTAGCCACTGGTTTGGGGTTTCGCTGCGTCTTGAGATGAACCAGAAGGCCTAATAATGCCCTGGGAAAGTGCCTGTAGGGAGTGCGCGCGGGGGTGGGTGGCTGAGGGGAGCACCCTATAATACAACCATGGTTATGTTGTCTGCAAAGCCTCACGCTAATGAGAAGCTTGACCGTCTCTGACTCCGAATAACCAAACGCTGGAGGGGCTTGTTGAGCATTGAACTCCCGAGTTTTCTTATCGCGTTCAGAGTCTCCAAACTTTTCTGTGGCTTGGGGAGGAAACCTGGCAGACCTTGGATAAGCCTCCTCTTGTTTCTTTTCATCGCTGCAGCTCTCCGTACTTTGCACTCCTCTCACCCGCGGACTCCTCAACAGCTGTTTCTTCTTTGGCTCTCTTGCACCCTACTTTCTTCTCCTTCTCCCTTCATTGGGTGCGCCTGCACATGCCAATTTCATAGCGGGTGCAGCGTCCTTGGGGGAATCCCCAAGGACGCTGCAAACAACCGCCCCCACCACCCACCCCCCGCACGAAAAACAAAACATGAAACAGATATGACCACTTCATAATCATCCATGCACTTCTTCCTCCATGACAATTAAGATAGTAGAGGGCGTGTTATTTATTATTTATCTAAACATGGCGTCATGTACAAGCGTGCATTCTGTGGCCCCGCAGCTATTTTCCACACGGGCGACCGTGAAGTCGTATTGACACTAAACATATGGCCGGGCCCGTTTTGAGATGCACTCGCAGGCTCCCAACGTTTCACTTGTCTTAATGAATAATACCGTGGTGCATTCCAGCGTCTGGAATCAGTGGGACTTTATTTATTTCCTTTTCTTTCTCTCAGCAGCACCAACAATACTTTCATGCATGAATTAGCGCTGTGCATTTCCTTTTTTTTTTTAATGTATTTTTTATTTTCTAAACACCGTGTTGAGGAACACAGCGCTTTGTAATTTCATTTGCAGGGTGGGACTAAAATAGGGTCTCATTCCGCCTGTCTTAAATGGGGAGATTTCGCAGTTTCCATTCCGGTTCAGTTGAGCACACCCCGGCACAGTGAAAAGATTTAACATTTGAGTAAAATCGATGATATTTCATGGTGCTATTCCTCCAATCCTTAGTGCAGCATCCTTTTGTTATTGAAATCCATCTCTTTCAGAGGGCCCTGGCACCGCACCAAGACCAAAGCTATTCCTGTGTTCACTGACTCAAAGAAAACTAATAATAAGTGACAGAATAGCTAATGGAAATAATGAGATCTCATAAATAGAGTTTGCGAGACAAACTACCCGGCCTCTACGCGGACCAAAGGAGATGTTCGGCGGCCGTGGGCCTAATTTCCGTGACCTCTGCTGGGGTTAAGGGAGCAGGAGAGCTGGGGTCCCAGAGGCTGTTTCTGTAATGATCTGGCTTCAGTGTGGCTCGCTGCGCTGTCCGCTCAGCCACAGGTTCAGAGGAAAGGTGAAATGAGCTCGGGGATCCACACGCTTCTTTAACAAGGGGCTCTCTGTGCTACATCAGAGCAAGCATCTTCGCGTCGCTTGGACAGAGGTATAAACTTACAGCGACATAGCGATGGGAACATGTACAAAGTGTTTTGTTTGTGTGTGCACTAGCGAACGCATTCCCTGTTTCCTGCCCTTGTGTATATACAGTGTGTATGTGTGTGTGTGCATATATATATATATATATACACACACACTTACTGTATAAACATGCAGACGTTCTAACAATGCCTGTGTTAATCCCTGACCTATTCCAATGATGAAGCATTATCTCCAGCTGTCCTCCATCATGGAGCCTGTGGCAGGTGAGGAATGCCCTTTCTCGCCACATGTCCCTCAGAGGTTTCCAGGGTCTTGTTTACGTTCCGCAGCGGTGTCTCAACACTTATTGTCCAGAAACATGCTGCTCAACCTACCTGCGAAGGCACTCAGAGGACAGAGGGATGCAGGGAGGGTTCGAGAGAGAACGGGAGCTCGCTTAGAGGTGCAGGTTAACTGACAGGCCAGATGGTCTGAGCTAGCTGCCAAAGTCACTTTTCCTAGGCGTGCAGTTCACTGGCATTACCATATACAACAAGGGGAGAGGGTGGCTCTGTGCAGTTTTGAGCAGTTAAGAGCGACAGAAACGTAGGAAGTACTGCTAGTTTGAATGCAAAAATGATTTGGCGACTGATTTATGTTTTGATTTGTGAGTGAATTTACCAAGGTACGACATGCCTGTTTTTATAGATTGATTTTTTTCCATAAGCGGTACATTTTTAACAAAAAGTTGTATTATGACAACCTCCTTGATTTCCCAATGGAATGACACCTGAACAATGCAATGCTAATCATTTACACAGGGCTGTGTAAATCTAGTTTGCGTAATTTCCCTTTCTTCTAGGACTTGACATTACATCAGTGGTGTGTCTTTAAACGTGTTGAGACTGCTTTGTGAAATGTTTTCAAAAGACAAAAAACATTCAATGATTTTTAGGAATATATTACATTATTAACAAATGATGCATATTATATACATTTTAAATGGCTGCATATAATTAATATCCAATAATTGTCAAGAATGAAAGTGAGCAAGGCTCCAGATTAGAGAAGAATTAATAATTTAGTCTTATTAGGCACATGTAAAGTAATTAAGATTAATTTGGTGTCCCATGTCTTAATTTTCCCAAAGGAGTCCCACACATGTATGGGACTGGAAGTTAAAACCAGCGAAAAGCAATACTTTCCAAGCATGTTTTTATGGTGTTGGCAAATTAAATGTCCCTAAAACAAATGCTCAAAGTTTAAACTCGCTCAATACACTGTGTCCGTGCTGTGTCCACAAACATCACCAGTTCTTTAATTTCCCTCTAAGTTGTGTGTTTTGTTTATTTATTTATTAGATTATTTGCTGCCTTGGCATCGCAGTAACGTCGAAGTTGAAAAATCAATCCATGTAGGCAGCAAACGGCCCGGGGTGACGAATTAAACAAGCATGAGCGGGCAAACGCACACGTGCAACCCGGCGCAGATGGAAAGTGATGACGGCGCAATACCAATTGGTGTAATTAATGGCCAGGTTATATTGGGTGGACACAGACGGTGTGAGCCATTTATCACCGAGGGTCTCTGCTTATCCACGCGCCATTGAGCCATTGCAGTACGGGCGAAACCCTTCGCTCCCACCAATGCTTAGAGACCCGGGGACAAGATGGGGAACTTGAGCAGTCAGCCAACTGTCAACAGAACCCCCCCCAACTTGACCCTCCAGTACGGCCCATCACATTGGCCAGTCTGCTCCTAGAGTTAGCAGGGAGTGAAATGAACACATTACACATGTTCAATGTGATGCATGCACTGTTATTGCAATGATTCATGCATGAATCCTTGTTAATTCATGCACCATTATTCTAAAGTGTTACAGACATTTCAGAATTTCAATGTCTCCATATAGGCCTAAAACATGTATAAATGCTTACTAAACCTATGTGTGCTATATACTAATATCCTTAGAGAACGATCACATACCCCTGGATGTACAGGGTTAGACTGCAGGTACCCTTGTTCGAGAAGCATCTAGAGTTACTCACTTAGAGCACGCACGCACGTGCACACACACACACACACATACAATACACAAAGTATGGAGAGTGAGTGAGTGGTCACAGAAGGAGGCCATCACAAACGGCAGCTCGTGGATTACACCACTCCAGAGAAAAGCGTCTTATTTAGCCTCCGGGGGTGACAGTTGACAGTTGAACGGACCGACCGTCCCCGACGCTAACATCTATCCTCCCTGCTGCGACATGTTACACGGCCGTAAAACGCACCGTGCACATCAACCCGACCCAAACAGAATCAAATGGGAAATCAACGGGGGTGCTTGCAATCTCTATTCAGCCAGACTGCCGTTCACGTACGGCAGTTAAAAATGGCGGCGAATGAAGAATATGTCCCGGTGTCACCTATACTGTAGTATTTCCCCAGAGATATAGCAGTGGTGGGGAAACCCAATACATTTTCCCAGAGTTTAAAGGTGAGGTCAGCGACTCTCAATCAATCAATCAATCAATCAATCTTTATTTATATAGCACTTTTCATACAAATTCATGTAACACAAAGTGCTTC
>JAODUE010002811.1:0-11537 GCA_027564755.1 Amblyopsis hoosieri
TCCGGCCAATCTCCCGCTCCAATGTCCCCTCACTCGCGAACAAGACCCCGAGGTACTTGAACTCCTTCACTTGGGGTTAATGTAAGCAAATACACATTTTGTCAAATTCAGTGAATATCTCCTCATGGTCCGATGGCTGTCCATTATGTGTGTGCTGACAACATACTCTAGTGTTTCTACACAGCCTTGGATCTGTAAATGGGAACACAGATTGCACCACACAACACTATTCTAGCCTTAGCAATTTGCACACTGCACCACTTTGTTTGTGTTCCCATTTACAGAGCCAATGTTTGTGTAATTTAACAAACTGTATTAGCTTACAATTGCTGAATATTTCTTTACGTCAGGTCAAATTGGTTTATCTTGTGATTCGTAAGTCCAATATGACAAACCGATACAATAATGCAGATTCTGTTTATAGTAAATATTGTATATTATGCACCCTGGCCGTAGGAGCAGCCTCTGTACGATGTCATGCATGAAGCTTTGCAGCGCCACATGCAGGGCATAGAGTTCAGGGAGAGGAATGCCGGGCCGCAGATAGACCGCAACATGACCCATGATGGTGGGTATACATGACCATGCATGTCTAGCTCACATGACCCATGATGGTGGTATACATGAGCATGCATGTCTAGCTCACAACATGACCCATGATGGTGGTATACATGAGCATGCATGTCTAGCTCACATGACCCATGATGGTGGTATACATAAGCATGCATGTCTAGCTCACAACATGACCCATGATAGTGGTAGTATACATGAGCATGCATGACTAGCTCACATGACCCATGATGGTGGTGGTATACATGAGCATGCATGTCTAGCTCACAACATGACCCATGATGGTGGTATACATGAGCATGCATGTCTAGCTCACAACATGACCCATGATGGTGGTATACATGACCATGCATGTCTAGCTCACATGACCCATGATGGTGGGTATACATGAGCATGCATGTCCAGCTCACATGACCCATGATAGTGGTATACATGAGCATGCATGTCTAGTTCACATGACCCATGATGAGGCTCAACTTGAGGCCGACAATGGAGTTGGAGTTGAGATACAGTATGCATATGAATGCAAGTAAAAGCTCATGAAAAGCTAAATCTTTGTCAGACTGTAACTCATTTATTACAACATTGCATTTTGTCCAATATGTTCCGCAATCGATATTTTGCTCTCCACTGGGACTGTTAACCTGCATGCAAACTAAGGCCACTCAAACATTATTGGTCAAAACTACTCTTACTACACATAGAATACAAACCAGAACTTCTTCTGTTATCAAAATATTGCCATTGCCTACGTATTATGTATTCATATGCTATATCGGTTTATAGAGATTCAGGCAGACACGTCATGGAATTATATGTGCGTCTGCTCAATATATAAAACATAGGCCTATATCTCCAGTATAGTATGTGTTATAAAATGCACAATAATGCGTAGGTTCATACTGTACATAACACACACACACACACACAGAGTACGTTGTCAATGACAACAGTGCATCTCTTCCCCTTAGGGTTCAATGTAGAGGCTAAAGTAGACCAGGACACTGGTTTCGTCTACGGAGGAAATCGCTTCAACTGTGGCACCTGGATGGACAAGATGGGCGAGAGTGATAAAGCCCACAACAAAGGACTCCCTGCCACACCCAGGTTGGGAAACCTCATCATCCCGAGAGACCTCGGATGTGGGGACACACCCCTCCCCCACCACCACTCTCGAGCAAAGCTTCGATAGTTTATTACATGTACCACTGGAATGACAAGCCTCTCAGCTATAATCTAACCGTCGTTGCCCAAATAAAACAATATTTCAACACTAAGCCGATTAATAAGAATATCGTATTTTGCACATGCAAATATCATAAGTATATGTGCACACGCACGCAAATAAATGATTCCTCTCAAGCAATCTACACAAGCGATATTGCAAATGAAAGGTGAGATTTCGGCAGGCAGACAATCGAAACTGACAGTCACAGGAACAAGGTACAAAATAAGTGGTAGGCCGGAGGCTGAATATATACAGAGACAGATGCTGGGTCAGAAACACGGGCATACAACGATAGCTGTTTTGGCAAACAAAGGTTCAGTAGAGCGGGAAAACAACAATACCTCACATTTGGCAAAGCAATTTTGAGTGGCCTATGCAGTGTTCCAGATAGTAGTCAGGAGGGACATACACATCAATCCATGAATCCATCCTTATTCGTTTATCCGTAGTCGGGTCGCTGGGGCAGCAGATCTAGCACAGGACCCCAAACTTCCCTTTCCCGAGCCACATCCCGAGGCGTTCCCAGGCCAATGTGTAAATATACTCTCTCCATCTAGTCCTGGGTCTTCCCTGAGGCCTTCTCCCAGCTGGACGTGCCTGGAACACCTCCAAAGGGAGGTGCCCAGGGGGCATCCTTACCAGATGCCCGTACCACCTCAACTGGACAAGGAGTAGCGGCTCTACGGACAGCTCACCCTATCTCTAAGGGAGAAGCCAGCCACCCTCCTGAGAAAACCCATTTCGGCCGCTTGTACCCGTGATCTTGTTCTTTTGTTCATGACCCACCCTTCACGACCATAGGTGAGAGTAGGAACAAAAATATCCCGGTATATCGAGAGCTTTGCCTTCTGGCTCAGCTCTCTTTTCGTCAAATAGGTGCAATAAAGCGACTGCAATACAGCTGCTGCTGCTCAGAATCTCAGGCCAATCTCCCGCTCCATAGTCCCTTCACTCACGAACAAGACCCCGAGATACTTAAACTCCTTCCCTTGGGGTAAGGACTCTTTCCCCACCTGGAGTAGTCACTCCATCGGTTTCCGGCTGAGAACCATGTATCAGATTTAGCGTTGCTAATCCTCATCCCTGCTGCTTCACACTCGGCTGCTCGGCACATCATCTGCAAAAAGCAGCGATGAGATCCCCAGGTTACCGGACCACAACCCCTCCCCACCACGACTACGCCTTGATATCCTGCCCATGAATATCACAAACAGTTTCTGTAAAACCATCTTCCATCTCAGGAGGGGGAAGCGGGGAACCATTCAAGCTGTGTACAGCAAGGATGGGACGCTGTTGACGTCATCTGAGGAGATAATTTGGCGGTGGAAGAAACACTTTGAGGAACTCCTGAATCTGACTGACACACCCTCTGTGATAAAGATAGAGCTGGAGCCTGATAGGGGATCATCATCAATTTCACTGAGGTAGTCAAACAACTCCACAGTGGCAAAGCCCCGGGGATTGATGAGATCCGTCCAAAAATGCTAAAAGCTTTGGATGTGGAGGAGATTTCTTCGATGACATGCCTCTCCAACATCACGGACATACACAGTTGTTCAGTATTCAGGTAATTGCGCTCTGAAAGGAAGGCTCTAATCTGTCCAATAGCGAGCGGATGTCTGGGAATTGGTGCGAACCTGAAACAGGTTCCTGTATCCTCCTCAAGCCTCCACGAGCGATCGCGAGGCGCTATACTTACAGTCCAACAAGCATAACACTAACTATCTAACAATGTGATAGTCTGACATCACATTGTTAGATAGCAATTAATACAAATAAATTACTTAACAAATAATGTCTACTTATATTTTCACAAGATTCTAAAATTGAGATGTTGTGTTGCACCTCAAAGTGCTTTACAGTTGAAGACATTAAAATAGATGAAATGGTAAATGTAACAGAAACAATAATACAAAAACAAATAATAGACAATATATTACAAACAAGATAGTATATGATAAACATTTATTAAAAATAGAAAACTTATGTATTTAAATGTATTTAAATACATAAAAGAGATGGAAAAATCTATTAAGTCAGAGTTAAAGTTTATATTTTTAAAGTTTATTTTTCTTTCTAATTTATGCTGAGTTAAGATAGGTATACAGTACATGATTTACTTTTTTGTCCTATTTTCCTTTTGGTTTGTGGCACATATTCACATTTTTTAAATACATTTTAAATACAAGTGCCAGTGGGTTCTCTAAACATTTGATATACTGTGCCTAATGTAATCAATTTTGATTTTGTCCGACACGCAGCAACGCACCCCAATGCAGACTGTATTACAACAACATATTACAATAACTGTAATATGTTGTATTTTGAAGCAAGCAGCACAACTAGTTTCTTCCGGCAGCAATGAAGATGAGCTGCAGGCTCATGTAAGTGATGCCAAAAACTAGTCTAGGCAGAGCAGCGCATAACAGTAGCCATACAGTGAGTCAAAATAGCAGGAACAGACTTAGTCTGAACTAATAGTCTACTTTATCGGGGGTAGTAACCTACGTGACTCACACACTCAATAGATTCTTTAATTGTAGAGTGCTGCCGCCGCACGGATCGGCTAAAATGCACGACAAACAGCATTGTTACTAACGCAGCTGCACACTAAATGCTTCCAATAGGCTACTGTAAAATACTCATTTAAATCACATTGTAATTTGAGTGAAAATAATCTCCTGTCTTTCATTCATTGTTCAAGTGATAAAATACACACTGACCCAAACGAACGTAAAGATCCGGATCTATCGTTCGTTGCTCATGTGACTAATACTAGGCTATGCCAGGGACAGGGGTCAGGACTCAAGAATCACAGGATATGAGTCTTCTGGTCTGTGGGTCTTTGATTCTTGTAGAGCACCGCTGCAGCATGGATCGCCAAAGAAGCACGACAAACAATGCTGTTACTGACGCAGCTGCATATTAAATGTTCTTCCAGAAGCTTACTCTCTTTTACTCATACTTCATTTTGAGTGAAAATAATGCCCAGTTTTTCATTGTTAACATGATAAGAGAGACACTGACCCAAACGAACGAAAATATCTTTCGTTCTTTGCTCACGTGACTAATATTACGTCCAATGGACAGGAGGAGTCTGGACTCAAAAGAATCACAAGGTATGAGTCTTCGGGCCAGCTTGAGCAAGAGACTCGTGAACCATATTTTTCTCCCACTCTGTAAAGTGTATCCTATATTTGTTACTAAATTGCAATCTCAAGTAGCATGTGACATAAAAAGCAATGTAAATCAAACCACTGAGCCAAACATTTATAAATGTTAAAACTTTGTAAAGCACTAGTTTCAAGCTGTTCCGTTTTATAAACAAAAAATGCAATGCTGATCATGATGAGTTAACGACCATAATACAATAGGAACAACTGCGACATCTTTTCTATGCTGAGGATTTCAATCGTTTACGTGACACACTGACTCAGAGAAATCAAATGATCTGGATCTTCGGTTCTTTGCTCACGTGACACCAGCTTGAGCAACAGAGACTCAAAAGAACCAAAAGACTAATTTAAAGACTCGGTTCTTTAAACTGAACAAGATTCAGAGATCTGGGTCGCGCAGAAGATCCGGAATTCCCACCACTACTCATACACTGTACATATCAGTGAACCGTGAGCCTAGTTTTTCTATACTTAACGCTTCCCAACACAATCTCAGGTCCTTAACATTGTTTTTGTTTAACCATGGAGATATTTGGTCAATCAACTTCCATTTAACCTATGGTGGAGCAGCAGTATTTTAAGCGTGTGACAGGGTATTGTTAAAAGTTTCAATCATACACCAAGTCATCACCATACACCAATTATTTAATAATATTACAGATCTTTATTTCACCCTTATCATCTTAGAATCTCTTTTGAACCAGTATTTCCTTAATTTTTTTGGTTATGATAAGGTTTGCATCAAAAAACACAGTGATGGTCAGAGATAGGTAATTGTAATATTGAAACATTGTCAATGTTAAACCCTGTTGTTACCAAATCTAGAGTGTTCCCCTGTTGGTGAGTGGCTTCATTTACATGTTGCGAAAGACCAGAGCCGCCAAGTAAATTCAGAGACTCAGTGACTCTGAGGTCATTTTGATAGTTCATTTGAATATTTAAGTCTCCAGTTTAAGTCAAGTGTGTTTCAAAATGGTGGTTGAGCTAGATAAGGCGATCAAAACAGTTGTAGCCACACCGGTTGGTTTAAAGCTGTCCATTAATTTCACAATTAACCAGAGGTCTACATCAAGTAGGAGGTATACGACTCTGGTCTGGTACTCTGGTCTAGTAACCAGGTTAGGTGAAGTGACTTTGTTGCTCAAAAGAAGAGACATTCCATTACAGAAAAACTACAAATATGGCATCGGAGGCACGGCCTAATAAGTTGTTGTTAGGTCACATGTCAAATTTGAACAATGGGTTGTTGCTTTACAATGAGGCGCATATGATTTCTTTGTGTAGATTTTTGGACACACCTGGGCCAGAGAGACAAGAATGTAATGTATCATTGAAACAGAAAAACAATGTTTAACTCTGAATGCATTTTAGGAAATATATACAATATATATATTGACATATACTGTTTAATCAACATACTGTATTTATGGAGGTATCTGCATTCAAAACTAGCACCAAAATTGATATTTTTATGACTTTTCCTGTATTAAACCCATTCAAAGTGTATGATGTTCACTTTACTGGCATCAAGCTTGACATGTGTACTCAATATGTAAGTGTCCCAGGTGGAAATTAGAAAGCCTATATTTATTCTGTGTTCATTTGCTCTGGCCCAGTATTATCCACATGGATTATTTCACATCAAGAGACATGTGACAGGTGTTACCTATATTTTAATACTAAAATGGCCTCTGTAATCTCTGCAGGTCTGAAATGACACACTATTCATGTATTAGCATCTTTTTTCAAGGCAGAACCCTGACCCAGGAATCTAGTGATGAAGCGGTTTCTGAAGTTATGATCAGTGGTTTTAATATGCCCTACTGGAAGGCAAGGGTGTAGCTCTTGGGTGCCATGTTCTGAGCATTCAAAACCTAATGGGTTGTTTTAATTGTAAAGATAGTTTGTATCTGTGTATGCTTGTTTTCATGTTTGTATGTCTTCCAGGGATGGATCTGCAGTGGAGATAGTGGGTCTATGTAAATCCACTGTGCGTTGGCTGGTTGAAATGCATAAGAAAGGCATGTTTCCCTACGCTACAGCCACCATATGCAGAGAAGGTACAGAAATGCCATTCGTGGCTGCGCCACAGATCATATTTGTCTTAATATTTAATCAAATAAGCTTGCTGTTATGTTAACACAGGTAGTCCTCACCTATCAAGGGCTTTACTAATTTACTTGACTAATTCCTTGGCTTTGTCCAATTTGCCCAAACATATTTTAGATCAGAATATCTCTGTGTCCTATGCTGAGTGGGACCGTAAAATCCAGAAGAACTTTGAGAAGTGCTTCTATGTGTCCCATGATCCCCAGGACCTTTACAAGAACCATCCGGAGCTGGTTCATAAGACAGGCATCTACAAGGACAGCTACGGGGCCTCAAATCCCTGGTGTGACTATCAGCTTCGCCCAAACTTCACTATCGCAATGGTGGTGGTAGGTGGACTTAACTGTTTGATGTGTTGATAATGCAAGATAATGGAAAACATCATTGCTGCACTGTCCTGCTTAAATGCTTTAGTATTTAAGGTGCAGATGGTCTAAAACAAAATAAAGAGAGCCTCAGAAAGAATGGAAGTCAGTGGGAAGTCAGTGGAAAACACTAGCTAATTTATGATTAGAAAATTGCTGTTACATGAAGACATTGATTCTTATAGAAGGGTATGTGGCAACCGACCAACCAAGAACTCACCCAGTTAGCCAATCTGTTTGGGTGTATTACAGTATATGTACATTAAGAGAGCATTGCATATCATGTGTCCATATCATGCAGGCACCTGAGTTGTTTACTAAAGAGAGAGCATGGGAAGCTTTGAATGTGGCAGAGAAGCATCTACTTGGACCCCTTGGAATGAAGACCTTGGACCCTGAGTTAGTTATTTTTTTAAGATGTAATGTATAAAAAATATATATTTGGATTAATTATGTCATAGGTGAGCAGTGTTTCTACTCACCCATGACATTGCTACAGTATGTATCTCTTAACAATATTTATGAATATAATTGACATTAGTCATTAAATATAAATGTAAATAGAGACGTGACTAGCTATTGTTTCCAGATAGGCAGTGCAATATGTCTTTCTCATTTCCTTTTACCTATTATTTCCTTTTCCCCTCAGCGACATGGTGTACTGTGGAGTCTACGACAATAATTTGGATAATGACAACTTCAACGTAGCTAAGGGCTTCAACTACCACCAGGGACCTGTAAGTGAATGTATCCTTCTTCTTCTTGTGTTTTTAAACATTAAAGCTGCTGTCCAGCTTTCTATTCTTTATATTCACGTATAGCAAACATTTACTTTTTCTATATTACTAGTTTTATTTGTCTTTTATTTGATTTAATAAAACAAGGCAACTGCCACTTGAGAGTAGTGGAGATGGCTGTATTCCAATTTTTTTGTTCTGCTCAGGAATGGCTGTGGCCCGTGGGTTACTTCCTGCGCGCCAAACTCTATTTTGCCAAGAAAATGGGACAGGAGACATACGACAAGACCGTTTGCCTTGTGAAAAATGTGCTGTCTCGCCACTACGTCCATTTAGAGCGGTAAGCGGGTCCAACCTGCCTCATTTATTAACCCTTGGCTCAAATACAACCCCAATTCCTGAACAAGTTAGGACAGTATGGAACATGCTAATAAAAACACGTCTTCACCTTGTACTATATTGGAAACACTACAACAAATCAATCAAATTCACAAGGTAAAACATCACATAATGTAATGTAATGATTTACGTTGTAAATTCTATTGGTTTGTTCAAATTTACACTAATTTCGAATCTGATGATGCAAGACACTCAAGACACAAGACCAAACAAGATTGGAACAGTTTTAGCACTGTATAACATCATATTTCCTTTACACTTAATATACAGTAACATCACCTCAGCTCTGAGCCTGACTCCACTCAAAACACAACTGCCCCATTTTAAGTTGGTGGTGCATTTTCACAAAATAAGGTAAAACATAATGAGTTTCCAATACAGGGTGAATGGAATTTACAAATCACTAATTTGTATTTTTCTTTGCATGTTCCGTACTGTCCCAACTTTTTTGGAATTGAGGTTGTATATCAGGCAACACGTTAGATGTATTGACTTGAAGGTGCTATATCTCCACAGTCGTAGGTTTCATTGTAGCCTGCATGTGTGAAGAAAATAAAGATGATGAAACCTGTCAGATTGGAGATTACTTGTACAGTATCTGCATATGTCTACAAATACTTTATTATTGCAATATTCTTTTTTATTCACATGAATTCACATTCATTAATTCATTCACTCCCATTGGTGGTAGTTGTATTGCATCGAAACAAGAATAAAAAACAACAATCAAATCATTTAAATAATTTTATTTAATGCACAATTGACAAAGCACACACTGTTCATGTCCTGCTCAGTTCCTACACACTTGATGAAAGCTTACATAGAGAAGAATACTCTTAACGTTAGATATAACGTTAGATACATATTTCTATGTGCCATGAAGTTACTCCACTAACAGTGTTAGTGAAGCCTACAGCTTGTAGTGGCTAGCCTACAGCAATACTAGCAATAAATCTTCAGAAGGACGAAGGTATAAAGTGTTATAGAACATCAAGTACAGAATAAGATAGACCACAAATGTGTTCCATTTTTTTTCAAGCTAGCTAAAGGCTATTTTGAATAGAGTTTTTGAAGATATTAACAGAGCTGGATTACCTCATAGCTATAGGTAGTGTGTTCTATAGCTGTGGGGTGTAATAACAATGGCTGCTTCCCCAGTTTTCTTATTGCTCTTACTGGAAACTTTCAATAAACCTAAATAAAAAAATATTTGTCAAGGTAGATGTACTATGATATTTACTAAATAAAATACATGAAAGTTAAACCTAACAAAAAGGTATTTCCATCACAAGGGGTCAGCCATTAAATTAGTGAGCAAATGTCATGCTTATCAATTGTATTCAAGTCCATTAATAAAGCAAGTAAAGTAAATATAGGCAAGCTCCAAGCAATAGCATTTATTTACAATGGTAGTTTTCAGTGCCTTTGCCTACCGGCCAGATAATGCTAGTTTTGATTTGCGTCCTGCTGATGTTTCCCTGTAGGTCTTCTTGGAAGGGGCTTCCTGAGCTGACAAATGAGAATGGACAGTACTGCCCGTTCAGCTGTGAGAGCCAAGCCTGGTCAATTGCCACCATCCTAGAGGTCCTACATGACCTGTGACCCCTTCACATCACTTCCACAACCAGTCAAACATGCACATACTCTGTCAGGTCTTCCATGAGCTTGCTCTGAACAGTATGAGAATGATTCAATCTAGTGCATTTCCTTCCTCATTTACATCACATGATTTATCATGGTAAACAGCTACTTGTCTTACCCAGCTGTCATGGTTGATGGAAGTCACTCAGGGTAGAATTGTTATAAAAAATACTCTTTTATCAAAGCTGCTGAAATTGCATACTGAAATTGTTTAAGACCAGAAGTCATTGACAGCTTCATTGGTAATTCCGTTTAGTATTAGATATAGCCAGTGAGAGAATATGCATACACTGTTACAGTAATGCAGAATTTGCTTATACAACAATGTTCATGTAACCTGTGTTAAAGAGGAGCACATGCTTTAGCAATATCCTTTTTTTTTTTTTTGTAGCATTGATTCTGTGTTTACTTGGATCAATTTGTTGTAATAGCATAACATTTTAAATAAGTGTCCCACACTATAAAATTAAATAAACTATGATCACTTTTGCATGTGGTATGCATTGCTTTCCATATAGTAGACACCATCAAATAATATACTGTACACTTATGGGGGCCCGTTTGTGCCACTTAGTAATGAATTCATCATTTGATAATTAAATAGACAAAAAAAGATATTAAGAAAAAGATATTACATCCATGAGAGAGGGTGACTTAATTAATTTGGGAAAAGGGCAGGTGCTTGAGCACCCAAATATTACAGTATCTGCCCACACAACACTTTGACATCATACCCTGTGAACAGAGAACATTGCATATTCATTATTGTCACTTAGGTGGTATTCCATCATTGAATAGGCTATTGCTATATTTGACCAAGTCATGGTTTAGGTAGGTGTAGCCTGTCATTCCTGCAGACGTCATGCCACTAGTCAGAAACACCTCCCACCGACAACATATTGCAGAATCTACCTACCGCATCCTTTCACACTCGCGTTGGATTTACAGTTATGGACCGCTGTGTTGTTTTTATATTTGTGTGTGCTGCGCCGGTGGTTCAATGCTACTCCACGGGACTAGTCAAAGAAAGCTGCAACGATCTCTTGCCCCGTCACTCTAGTGTCAATCCTCAGACACAGCCTGCTCCCTTCACCGTTACTACTGACCAGACAACTTATTCAAATGGACAAACAATTACAGGTGAGATCAACTTTATTACTTTATGCTTTGCTTTGTGACATATTTTATGCTTTGCTTTGTGACAGTCATAAAATTGTACAGGTGTTACGCCTAATCCTGTCGAAAGTGCGCATGCGCCACCTAAAATCATGTGCAATCTATTAGTGTGTGTGAGTGTGTGATTTCTCGTGCA
>JAODUE010002812.1:0-11537 GCA_027564755.1 Amblyopsis hoosieri
TGGGGTCCCCTGCTGAAGCTGCTGCCCCCACGACCCGACTCCGGATAAGCGGATGACGATGGATGGATGGATGGATGGATGGTACCCATGACTCCGCCATATAGTGCATATGGAATATGTAGATGGCTTTTAGCATGGAATATCTTTAAAATCCCACAGTAAAATGTCTCCATATTAGATTTCAGCATAATCAGGGGCATCTATAATAAGAAGCTAGTGTCTCCAACTCAAAATCTGATTGTTTAAAGCATCAGTATAATTTATTTTAAACTACAGGCACCAGTACTGTTGATTCTGTAGGCCTTAGGATAGATTTCTTTTGACATGGCAACACATTACAGATTAAATAAGATTGTTAAAACCTATAACAAACTAAGAGAAAAGTTTTAAAATTAAGAGAATAGACTA
Organism: Amblyopsis hoosieri; assembly: GCA_027564755.1. Lineage (NCBI taxonomy): Eukaryota > Metazoa > Chordata > Actinopteri > Percopsiformes > Amblyopsidae > Amblyopsis > Amblyopsis hoosieri. The sequence goes on from JAODUE010002812.1 coordinate 409, forward strand.
TCCTATAAAATGCAATAAATAATGCAAATCGTGATTCTGAAAATGTGTAGGCAAGCAGAGGCCTTAATTGCTGGCCCTGGTGGCCCACCAGTTTTTTTGGTCCAGTACCTTTTATAAATGTTTTGACCAATTTATAACACTAACCTTCATTAACAGCAATTCAAATCGCAAAAGCAACATTTAAGAAAAAGAAAATTACACAGAAATATTGTTAAGCTTTATTTTGCATACTGGTTCTGCATAGGACCACTGATGTGATGTTTCATGTGGTTCTTGTGTATCTGTATAGCTAAAACATCACAGCATATAAACACAAACAATTGCTTTTTAGCAATGTAAAACTTCGACTCAGTGCAACTCCTCCCTGTTTGGCAACCTGTTATAGTCACATTAATTGAATCTAAAATAAATGTAAAACCATCCTGAACTCATAATTCATAGTTTTTATTCAGTCCTTGTAAAACAAAATCAGTACTTGTTATTAAAGTTTGATGTCAATCATATTGGCTAAATACTTTATACATTTGACAGATGATTTTATTATTGGTTAGCATAAACAGTCAGCAACATCTACAGGTGAGGTCAGCATAAACAGCGATCTATATAGCTAGACAATCTTTCCCCAGAGTATTGTAAGCACACTAATGTGACTTGAATCTGATATTTGAAGAAAAAGCGGGTTTAATTTGTTGATTGAAATCAAATAAAAAAAAAGAAATGCATACCTTATGTAAATTATTGCCAGATCATATTATCAGATATTTTAAAACACATCTTGAAGATTTAGAAGCTGATTTCAGTCAATGTCAGGATAAAAACATAAATAGACATTTCTTCTATTAAACAATTACCTCTGTTCAAACCAGATAAACTGGACTAGGTGTATTCATTCTTTAAACAAATGTGCCTTTCTTGTGCTGTGAGAACTTCTCTGCCTCTCCAACAACAGCTCCGTGACACGAGCCATGACATCAGGATGCGTAAGGCAGTTTAACAGGTCATTAGTGGTGATCGGATCATGTTCTGAGTCCTTTGTCCAATGTTTGTCTGCAACATGTGCCCATATCCTATCTTTGTAAGGTCTACTTGGATCTGACTCAGGGCTTTGCGTTCCTTGTTGGATGTCCCAAACAATCATGGGTTTGCCATTCTGGGGGTCTTTGAACATCTTAATATTACAGTGTTCAGGGATTGCCTTGTCTTCCAGGTCCTTTTTCTCCCTGTGCACTGGGATGAGACAAGGACCAAAGGGAATGGTGAAGAAATTCCAGGTCAAGCCATGGCTCTCTTGGGCTTGCCCACTTGAGTGTGGTTTAACTGGCCCCACACATATTGCCTTGTGCGTTTGTACAAATTTTCTGCTGCTTCTGTGCCTTTGTATACATGTCTGCATGGCTAAATTCACATACTTCATGTTATCGTCATGGGATTCTACTCCCTCCTGCAAAATAGTTTATGAAATATTAATATAAATGGTTGTTCACATATCTAAACATTCTACAACATCTAAACTAGATATTAATATCTTAAAGTGAAGGATACTAGAGGTTTTATGATAGGTATATTTAATAAGGAAATACAATAATGTGCAAGGGTACACAATCAAAACATATTAGAATGGACATCCTCATTCCATATTCTTCATATCTTTAAAGTAATCCACAGTGCATAACTAGGGGCACACCAGCTATAAATAACCTCTCTTAGGGGATAATGTGAATTATGGTGAAGGGGTATAATGAAGAAAACTCTTATTCATCTGCTACCTCAGTGGGGTTGAGCCACTTGTCCTGGTTGTCTTGGCTTGGTGTGGTTTTCAGGGCACAGACAACAGCCTTAGTCACAGCCTCGTTGACCCTGGCCATGTCATCCGTTTCCTGTGTGGGGATAAGACAAAGTCAAAGGAACACAGGATTAAAAAGTGAAAATGAATCACTTTGAGGTGGTTTTTGTGACCTGCAGAAATGTTTAAAGACTAAATTAATGTGGCATTAGAGGTTGACATGAGAATGGAAAATTGTCTTTCCAGATCTCAATGTATTTCTTTTTGGTATTTACAATAACATCCGGTTAACATCCTTTAAATTTTACTCCAACCCTATCCCAACCTATCCCAATGTTAACACTTAGGTGTTAAAGTGATGTTTCCGCCTTCTGATTTCCAGAACCAGGACCAATCATACAAAGTATACATTTCTAACATGCAATAATCACACTGACCGTGTTATTTTTTAGACACATTCATTACTCAAAGCTGAGAGGGGGTGCACTAAATCTAGAATCACTAATCGACCTACAAAAATTGACCCTCTACATACAGTAGAGGTATCATAGTAGGGAAACCTAGTATAGCATAGCAGCGTACTATTAAATATAGTCCAGTTACAGTACATTTAGGTTTGTCAGGGCACCAATACTGACAATGTACAACTTGATTCATCTATGTTGGTGTTTTGGTGTCTACATATTGGTGTGTAAAATGGAAAGAACCCATCATTAATTTTTATGAGCTAGATCTGTATTTACTATATTAAGTCTGTTAAAAGCATCAGCTGTCTGTTTAGATGATGTATGGATGGATGGAATTCCATCTTACCAACTCAATCCAGGTGTTAACACTGACTGTAACAGGGTCCACTGATTCCACATAGTGCCACCACTGCCTAGGGACAAACAGCACCTGAGCACAAAGTATTATAACAGGTGTTATAACACTGGTATTGGCTGTTAATATTGTTCATTCTATGGCCAAGAACCTGAACATCTTATGACATAGGTCAAGAGAACAAATAAACACATTTTGCTATTCTGTTTGGCTTTTACCTTAAATTGTTGTGGGATAAGGCTAACACACTGTTAATGTTACTCTATCTAAAATAAATCTTCCATTGGTGCCTGTCTGTAACTGAAAGAGTGCTTAAACATTTATAAATAATAATAAATATAGCTGCAAGCAGCCATTTGTCAGGCCTAGCCTAATCGGAGGCAGGAGAGGCACCAAAGACGCACGCCAGCGGCACGAGAACCGCCGGCCAGCCTAGGAGGACCCCCGCCAGCTGTTACCTGTTAAGTTTGGTTTGAATCGGTCAAAGTGAAGCAGAGATACCTCCACTTCCTTTTATGAGGCTTCACCACCAACTTCGAAAGCCTGTCATTACGCAACCGTTTAAAAAAATCGAAATCCACAAAAGTAACTTTATGAGGCTTGATCCAAAGAACATCTACACACATTTTCACAAAGATCAGACAATATTTGAGAGATAAATTAAAAAAATACATTTTTTGTATAAATTTCAAAATGGCGGAACATCTATGTAGACGCATCGTTATACGGTACATGGTGCGTTGGATTCAGGAAGTCCAGAGGAATCTAATGATATGAAATATTTGAGAATAAGTCAAAGATTTTAAAAGTTATTAGCAGAAACGTGAATCGGGAGCAAATTTTGACATTATGGGGAGGCGCTGTTCGGAAACAACAAAAGCCATTTCCATTAAACTTCTTGGCAAGGGTCAACACACTTAGAGTACAGATATGCCATTTTAAAATGCCCGATATTTTCGTTGCGTTGCGGTAGAAAATCCTGCAGGTTCTCCTGCAGGATCTTGCAGGTGGGTTAATTTTGAGCAACAATTAACAAAGGTTTGTTGTTTATAATAGTCTGCTTTTTCCTTTTATTGCAGCCAGCTGTGTGCTCTGTCAGTAGAATGTGTTATAGGCTATTTTTACAGTGGTTGTAGCCATATAGCCTGCAAGGATACATTTGTTTTTTATTCTTGTTTTGCATGTTATATCAATGAAAAATATTCAAATTATTATTTAATTCATAAGAAACATGTTATGATTGAGAACTGAATTAATCAAGTGCAACATAAGGAATGCTGGTGGCTGGCTCCTTTTCAGTTTCATGTACTGTAGCCTATTCCTTTAGGAATACAGAATATTTAACCAATTTTGCACACAGCATTATGGCCTATATCTTTTTTCAGTGTGTCTAGTACAGCAACACATTTACCCACTTAGAAAGGAACGTTCTGAGGACCTTGCATATTGTTCCCTAAAAGTTATATAAAAGTGACGAATGTCCCGAACCTTTACGTAACATTGGCAGCGTTCCTAAAACATCCTCTTTTGGCTATGAAAGTGTTGCAGTGCAAAGTTCCCTTTATGACATTTGGGGAACGTTTCGATTTGGTTATATTATGGTCGCCCTGCAACGTTACAAACGGTCGACATTGGAACAGAACCGGAACGTTCGCATATGGGTCTAAATTTGTTAACGTTCCATATAAGACTCTATGGACATGTTCCATTTAGGTTATTTTATGGTAAAACTGCAATGTTACAAACAAACAACAATTTGGACCAAAACGGAACGTTCGTATATATAATTTGGTCATACAATAACATTCCCTATACAACTTTATAGACACGTTCCATTTAGATTATTTTATGGTCACACTGTAACGTTACAAAAAGATGACATTTGGGACTTAATCAGAACAGTTGAAACTGTTGGAATGGAAACTGCAATGCATAGCTTGAATACAAACAATTTTTTTGCTCAGACCAGAGCTACGGGAGAAACAACAAGCAGGCAAAAAAAGTAAGGCAAATATTATTATAATAATATATCGTAGCCAACCCGTGTCTACGGTTATGCGTAAATAAATCTCATAATGTTTATACTTCTTAACACTGTTTTACAAATCGTTAAAATAAATCAGCTGTTGTTCAGTTTATGTTATGTAAACTAGCGTACCCAGTTGTAGATGTTGAGAGTTGTTTCTACTTGTCTTGATTTACTGGTAGGCTACAGTCTATTAAACATTAAAATTACAATATTATATGGGCAGAATCGCATTTCCGAGGGCGCTGGATGGGGAAAATGACAAAGCAATTAAAAAGTTGGCTAATTTAAATTATTGCTACATATGAATTTGTCAGGCAGCAGAAGAATCGGGGGCTTTGAACATCGTGATCTCCATCCATTAAGACAGTGGCTGATTGCTGATCTGTCTCTCTCTCTCTCCCTCTCTCAATACATAAATAAAAACATTTCTTTTTATCTGAAATGCTGAGAATGTCTTTCATTACCTAAGCCTATCATGATGTAAAGTTGGTACTAAATGCTATTAGAAGTTATGTAAAGGAAAGATTATGCAACAAAATGAAATATCCCATTGATGTGTCAACGCTGATTAAATGTTGGTTTAATGTTGGTCTGTTATCTGGGAAGGCACACGGGTTCAGTGCATAAAAGCATCTACTCAACGTCAAACCGCTGCTAAGAAAAAAAAGACAAGGATAAGGTGCTTTAAACCAGCAACAGCAACCCCTTAACATGGCATGCAACATTTGATGGACAATTAGGCCATAGCCTATTGACAACAATAGGATTTAGTATGTCACTTGAAGCTAAGGCTTCACTGATTTTAGTTTCAATTGTTTTAATAATCAGCATACATACATCAGCATACATCAGGCACGAGGATGTAAGCCAATACTTATATTGGTAGGCAACAACTAAGGTCTATTACAAAAATTGTTATGCTCAATGCTTTTTGGTGTTGGCCACGGCTGTAGACCGATCTTTGCACAATCCCAACCCCCAACATATCACATATGTGCTTGATGGGCCATTACAATAATTAGCATGATAAAACTGTTTTAAGGGAAAAGGTTTGCTGTCCAATCACAGTATAGCATAGCAGCCTTATAGTCAGTATTTAGTGCAGGATATATTTTTTTTGGTGGGGGGGGACGAAACTGTTAGAAAAAATGTCTCAACTTTTAAGCCTGTATAACTATGCTTTGTTAATACTAAAAACGTAATAAATAAAAACCAAATATAATGCCTGAGTGGAATGTGTCCCACTCGGGCCTTGAACCTGGCTCCCCCAGCACAAAAGGCCGACACGATACAAGGTCGCCACCAGACGGTATTGTAGATGTCACCATTGTGTGTATTGAAGTCCTGGAGAGTAAGATTTATGTAATTTATGGCTGCAGCATAACTGTTCTTGACATCGTTACACATGGTTATGACAGACTAAGCTCTACACTGGTCAACACGCCATTATATAACTTCCTATTAAAAAAGAAGCAAAGTGCTTTGAGATGTTCTCCTTCACACATACAATAATTTTAGTTTTAATGATCTTAATAGGCAAGCAATAATAACAATAGCCTAATAATATTCTAATACATATTAGTAGTCTAACAGTGAAAAGGGGAAGGTAAATAACCTACATACAGTTATAAATAACCAATAAAAAATGTAATCAATAAAAAAAAATGTAAACAACACTGAACGCAACACAGTTCTGAAAACAAGAATATTTTCTGTTTTTATTCTGCTCCAGCGATTAGGCTAAGAATGCAGGCCATCACATTATATTATGGAGAGGCATTTCCACAACCAGGTCGCCAGGTATGCTTTGCACTGTTTCCAACCCCCAACATATGTGCTTTACAGTAATTAGCATGATAAAACTGGCTTAAGGGAAACTGTTTGCTGTCCGATCACAGTAGCCTATAGCCTAGCAGCCTTATAGCCAGTATTTAGCGTATTCAGGCCATAAAATAAATGAAACGAAATAGTAAAATCATGACTGCATATAGCCTAGGCCTATACCTTAAACAATTATGTTGTGTGTTTACAGCAGTCAAAAATGAACAAAAAGTGGTTAGTAATGTTAATGAAATTGAATGAAAAACATGTTACAATATAAATTGTGATTGCATGAATTTTTACTAAACGCTTGACAATTTCCCTGTGCATAGGATTGTACATTAATCATTCTTGGAAGGGGCACATTTCAGAGCGGTTTGCTTCTTTTATAAATAGTAAGATATATAATGTGTGTTGTCAGCCATAAATTCTGTAAATCCACTCTCGAATAGGCGACTTCAAGGATGCTATGGTCTAAATTCATAATGTCTGGTGGTGAACCTTGTAGCGTGTTTACCTTTTGTGCAGAGGAGCAGGGTTCAAGTCCCGAATAAGACAGATTTCACTCCACCGCCGCCATTTGGTTTTTCCCATTATTACATTTAAAGTATTTACAAACATTTATAACAAAACATTTTTCCTTACATTTTTGTTCCCCTCACCTTAAAATGATGTCCTGTGTCACTGACAAAAGGATGAACAAAAATAGTTTGTTACTTAATATTTTGAATACACACACACAAAATAAACATTTGTGCATCTATATGTTACGTGTTATTAGGGTTTGGTATATCTCAAAATATTACATCATCATCCTCCCGTTTGTTGCTCAAAGGCTTAGCATGTACATTTAAACTTGTTATTTCTCTAAAACGGTTTGTGCACAAATTCTTATTTTGCATGCACAAACGTGCACAAATACATCTAAACACTTATTCACATTCTTGTGATATAGGGTGCCAATTTGATGATTTGTCCCATAAGCATATAATAATAACTTCCTATTACATTATTAATCATTTAGAAATCTAAAATGGTAATGCTTTAAACTCAAAACAGACAAATGGGATTCAGATTAAACTTTATTGTCATTGCACAGAATATAAAAACTTTGAGAATGACACGCAGTTTTGCATCTGACACAGCAGGTAAGCCAGGGTTGAGTAAGCACTTACTTACAGTGAATGGAAATTAATACACGGGAACCTCTAGCGTTCAATAATAATTACTACATGTTGAAACGTCTTGTTCAGTCTGAGCACCGGGTGTCACCGCATGGCCAAAGCACCTTGAACAAAAAGAATCAGCAGATCTGTATGTGTCCTGTCAAGTTTTATGTCAATCGGATGAGGCGTGTCGAAGATATAGAGTCACTTCCTGATTGGCGGTTTTTGATTGTGTTGTAGGCAGGGCTAATGGTAAGCCACGCCCACCAAAGTTATTATGGTTCAAGGGGACATAGGTCTGAAAGGTTCTACCAAGTTTCAAGTAAATCTGATTTACATTTTTTGAGATATTCCATTTGTACGTTTTGACAACTCTAGGTGGCGCTATTCAAAAATGGTGGGTGGTATTGATAATTTTCTTCTTATTTAGGCTCAGGGCAGAGTAGAGAAAGGTCACATCAAGTTTCATGCCAATCGGTTGAAGCGCGGTAAAGAAATAAACCTACTTCCTGTTTGGCGTAAATTTCGATAGCCGGTTGCTTAGTAACGTTTTTGAAAATCAAAAATCCAAGAAAGTAACTTTGTACGGAGTGGTCCAAAGAGCATGTCTGTCAATTTTCATGAGGATCAGGCAAAAATTGAGGGAGAAATTAGAAAAAGTAGTTTTTTCATAAAATTCAAAATGGCGGAAAATCTAGCCTATTTTCAAAAGAGGCCAGGGCCAATGCAGTGCTATGAGACAATGTCCTCTAACTTGTGCACAATCAAGTGTCGTCAAAGTATTTTTCATATTTTAAAAGGCTCCGGAGGCAGGAGGCAGTTTATTCAAATCACCGTAGCCAGCTCTTTGACCTCACAGTGTGACTAGACAAAAACAGCTGGCAGGGAAAGTACTGACCGTAACTCATTACACTAATATACTGTACAATGTGTAAGCTTCGTTCAGTGCAGCCACCCTTGATGTTTACTAGGGGTGTAACGGTTCTGAAACCGAAACCGCGATCCAAAGGTCCACGGTTTCGTGTCGCGGTTTCGGAATACAGAACCGCGGTCCGCACACAGACACACACCCAACCTACTACAAATGCAGCCTGTTGAGCGCTCATATACGTTGCTACTGTAATTAAACTACAATTTTCTTTTCACATTTAGCTCAATACTAGATTAGAACCACTGAGCCTTTTTATAGTTGTCAAAAACACAATACAAACAGATTTATAGAATGCATGTGTTCTCATTCATGGAATTAACCCAAGTCACTACGATGTCGGAATATGGCAACGAGTCTATTGCCTTCGCTTCTTTACTCAAACGAAACAAAGGAATAATATCACACTTTATTTAGAAACATCAATGCGTGTGTCATTTTGCTGAGAAATTACAAGACGCGCGCACACACACACACATATACTGTGTTGTCTTTGTTGGTGCGTTAGGCATGACGCAGCAGTTACCTTTCTTGTGGGTGTCTCTTTCACGAAACCTATCCGACGTGTCAATAAAATATCCATGATGTCCGCCAAGGTATGAAAATGGTCATGTGGTTCCAAACTGTTCGATCGTCTCCTGACTCTGCTTGCATTTTGTATCTTTTAGCAATGAAGCTACAGTGTTCTAAGTATTCCAAATTGTTGATTTTTAAGCAAACTATTTTCTATGTTAAGGATATAGTCGATTTATTGTCTTTAGCAGGGTGTTGTAAGTAACGTAATCCGTTCTCATCTTTTTTATTGTTCACCTAGTGCTGGCGCTTCAGTTTAGCGTGCATGTGTGGGCAGCAACAAGAACAGCGTTCTTGTTTGGCTGAGAAGCTGGTACTAATGTGCCATCTAGTGGCAGAAAGTATAGAAAAAATAAGACAGTTCTACAGATCAAGGCCAGAAAAAATTCCCAGATTATACCGCTCAAAAGAAAAAATAGTAAAACCGCGATATGAACCTAACCGTTGCTTAAAAACCAAGATATGAACCGAACCGTGGATTTGGTGAACCGTTACATCCCTAATGTTTACCATACACATAGGCCTACAGTAGGCATAGGCCTACCATTTCTTTTGGAAACAATGTTCAGCCCCATTTACACTGTTGTAGCTAATTCAAGATCAGGTGGTTTACAATTTGTCAGAATTATCTTTTCTTTAAATGATAAGGTGGAAACCCATTTTAACTACAACAATTACTTTGGTACGTCCATAGCTTGTTATGCTTTTCAACGTTCTACATTTAGCCTAGCGGGAATGTTGAACCAGTTTTGATTGACGGGGATCGGCATAACCACGCCCCCATTAAGCAGGGTTCTTGGGCATAATAATGACAGTGCTAATCCTGACAAATAATTTAAGGATTACCAAAAGAATCACAGACCACAGAATACGAACAAATTCAATCTACATTTTTAAATATTACTTTTTGAGTAATATAAAGTACATTACATCTGACAAATTAATAATCCCAATAGAAAATATATATTTTTTGGCATGAAATAACATTTCCATTTCTTTCAAAATCCCATTATATGCTTGGATAGGCAGAGCCTATAATGAGAGCACATCACTTTATTACACACAAATGCTTGATTTGTTACAGTTTTTGATTACCTTTATTTATCGGAAACTGACCTGTCCAGGCTGCAGAGTGACGATGTGAGCCTTTGCTCTTTTAAAGTCGGGGAATCTTAGCAGGTCTGGCTGGAGCACATCAACCTGGCTGAACACGCTTGACTCCTCGTAGGGGATCCTTGTTGGATACAAGTTTGAAGTGTCCTCTGGTGGGTATAGGTGCCAGCGTTTCCTACCAGAATAAACATCCGTTTCATCCAATTACCATTTAGAATTAATTCACATTTCTTTAAAAAATCCTATACACACAATACCTAAATATTTCAAGTTAAATATGATAGTTACAACTTAAAAGTAAGCAAGGCAGCTGCCTGCCATTCTGGTTTAAACAGAACTATAACTTGTTGAACTCTTACCGTCCTTGCACTTGCAGAACAAGGTTACAGCCATAAGAGTCTAGGTGGCAAGGAGTGTTTGCACCTTCTGTACCAATCCACAAGGTGCTCTCTCTCCCATTACGACCATGGAAGCCAAAATCAGACCACAGTATATCCTGAAATATGCAGCAGACTGGGTTCAATGGTAATAAGAGAATGTAATGGTAATTTAATGAAACAATATTTAAAATAATGAATTAAATGTAATTCTAAATCATATATTCTACAGTAGTTATATGTCATGATGTAAGACCCCAGTATTTTGAGATGTGACTTTGATGTCAAAATATATCTATAAAGCAGCAGAAAAGAAAATTATCACATGGATAAAACGATTGCACAATATTTGGGCAAAGGTCTATGGGGTAACATGCCCACCACTAATATTGATTTAAAATCTTTTGTTTTAATGCAAATGAGCCACTGCTCATCGCGCCCCTACTTAAATCATGTGCAAGAGAACTGAGTCCTGTGTTCTGTCATATCTTTAATAAGTCCTTACAGACACAGCATG